>JAVYIG010005410.1:0-42500 GCA_035222895.1 Strongylocentrotus droebachiensis | reverse complement strand
GTATCTCAAAGATCTCGTCATTCAGGGAGAGGAAGAGGGCGCCAAGGTTCTCAGCCTGGGCCAGGTGGCCGTCAAAGCGCTCGTCAAGAGATGCAAGGACGCAGTACCGGATGTCAGGGTCTAAGGGGTGATATGAGACAAGAGATTGTAAGTACAGTCAAACCTGTATTAGCCACCACCTCTCTACAAAGACCACCTGTCTATAATGGCCATGAATTTTGTATCCCTTGAGAGAGAAATGTTCTCCTATTTCATTTGAAGCTATTGTATAAACTGGAAATTCTTTGTATGTATATATATTTGTATGTTTATTTGCATTTGCTGTGTTTTTTATGAAAATGAAATGAATAAACGAACTTGAACATGAAACTGTGTATTGTAGAACCTGTATAGAAAGACCACCCTGTAGAGAAAGGCCACCTGTCTACAGCGGTCACTTTATATGTTTCCATTGGGTGGTCTTTATAGACAGGTTTGATACCATCATCAGTGCACTGTCATTAATACTTACATGTCTGTTTATATGGCAAGTAGAGGTGTCACGTTTACTGCATATTTTTTAAGAATACATGGACATGCCATGTATGCATAGAGTATATGTGATTCTAACAGCAAAGGGGACATTCTTAACCATACTGTAGATATCAAAACAAATAATATTATCAACACCATAATCATCATAACAAACTATAACAACTGCAACATAACTATGAATAAAAATAGCGTTTTTCAAAGAATAAGAAATTTTGTACATGTACAAGAAAATGCATGTGTACAGACTAATAAAAACGATTTGCAGCAATAACATTGATACACATACTTTTGCCATCCTTGTGTGTAAACGTGTGAAAGAATACCAAATTGCCTGAGAAATTATCCACTTGACAAATGCATTCATCCAGGACCCATTTCACAAAGCCTTTTTTCAATGACAAACAACAAAAATCAGTGACAAATCTGCTGATAACCAATCAGAAGCAAGGATTTTACTAGCTTATAACAAAAACTGTCATTGTCACTGGTGACAAGTTTTGTGAAATGGGGCCCAGGGGGGTGTTTCACAAAGATCCTAAGTTGAACTTATCTCTAAGTTGGACTTAAAAATTATGAAGAGCCATTTGTAGCCTTAAAATAAGATATATTCAAAAGCAAAACATCAAGTATTTTAGATTTTTTATAAATTCCACATCAAGAACATGAAATATCCTTGATAATAGAAAATATGAATGATTTGAATCAACATTTTATGCCTTTTAAAATAACTTTTACAAAATATTGTCAAAGATGCTAACAGCTTTCCGTAGTTGATAAGTCCAAGTTAGAGACAAGTTCAACTTAGGATCTTTGTGAAACGCCCCCTTGAATACATATCACCACTGTCTTACCTGAGTCAGTGATGGCTACGATCAGAAGTTTAGAGAGAACCTCCGCTACCACTTGGGTGTTAGTGGCACTGACTGGGTGTGGGGCACTCCGAAGCTGGGGGGTTGCAAAGGATAGGATCATTTATTTTTTTAACTTTTGTCAAGTTTTATCAAAATACTTTAAATATTTGATACTGAACATCACAATAGAGTTGATTATACATGTTTATATACCTCACTTAAGTAATCCAGCAATCTGATTGGTCGAAATTGCATTCATAAACTTTAACTGTTCCTGTAAAAACAGACCTATTTTCCCAATAACCATGGTTATTGGGAAAATAGGTCAGTCTCCATGGTGACCCCATAGGTTTACATGTTAAAAAATGGTGTGAGCGATCGAGGATACCGTACGTGTGCGAAGAATTGGTCGGTAATTTCAATACAATTGAATCTCGATCGATCTTACCGACAATTTTATCTTGCATTGTTGACATGAAGACGAAAATAAACTTCCAAAAACAAAAAAACAACATCTGCCGATAGATCTTGATCTAAGTTTGTGCCAATATGCATTGCAAAAGTAAAAGAAGGGCCCGATTAATGGAGCAGCCGCGAATCTTCAATCACGCGAAGCCATTTTAAATCCATTTTAATGTATATATTAGAGAAAACTGTTAAGTATGGTAACAGAGCGCGATAGCCGAGCGGTTTAAGGCGCTGATTTTAGTTACATCACCTTTTGTACGCAAGAGATCGAATCCCATCTTCGACAAAAGTTTTTTTATTTTTTATTTTTTATTTTTTAGTCTATTTTTGGGGGCATATAAAAGTATTAATGACTGCTTTAATATTCGAGAAATAGTTGTTTTTATACGCTCTCGGGAAGGTTACAATTGGGCTATTGCCCTCGGCACGCCTCGGGGCAATAGCACAATTCTAACCTTCCCTTGAGCGTATAAAAACAACTATTTCTCTCAAAGCAGTCATTAATACTATAATAAAAGTCAATGACACATAAATTAAAACTACACTAATGAAAAAAGTTAAGGTATGATATCCACATGTGCATACTTACATTTTTTATAAATAACTTCTTCGTCACATTTGTGAAATGACTTCTTTATCACATTTGTAAATTGACTATATACCAATTGACTAGTGAAATGTTTCACTATGAACGATTCATTACATGGACAATTTTACATCAAGACCGAATAGATACATTATAAGATCAGGGTTAGAAACCCAAACCTGACTTGTAAGATCAAACTTAGCTTCAGAATACTGTAAACGCTGTTATATTTGCGTGATTAATTTTTCGCATCGAGTGAACCAAAAGAATATTTGCAGTTCTTAAATTCGTGTTACACGCAATTCAGCCGGTTCAAAACACGCATATTAAAGAAGCCATGCTTATATTTTTGCGCTTGCCGATCTTGGTGCAAAATCCGTGAAAATTCATGTACCGCAAATATTTCTACTTTTACAGTTCAACACATTGTACAATCACTCCATAACAACTTACATTGACAGCCGGTTGGAGCAGGCTGGAACAGGTTCTAGCCGCCTCAATGCGGATCTCCTTGTGCTCACTGGACAAGAAGTGGTCGGCGCAGTGGCGCACAAACTGGGTCAGGGAGTGACCTTCAAAGTCAAAGTTACCCAGAGTCCTGAGGGCAAGCACCGTGCTTGTGAGGTCACCGGAATCAACGGATGATAACGCTGTACCTGGAGAGTTCAATGAATTTAATTTAGTTTAATTTTTATATCAAAGATGTTCATACGTAGGTATATGTTCGTTCGTAAAGTAGGCAACTTGGCAATCACTACATAACACTGAACCAATGGGTATTACGCTCCTGTGCGTTCGTCCGTGTGCTGCCCTCTATATTCACACGCTTGAGCAACTTTTAATGGGTACCAAATTCACTCATAGGTCAATTTCAATATACTGATTCACTCATGAATATGAAGGATTTTCTAAAGTAGAATGCAATCAGCTTTTAAACTTGGCCTTCCTTTTGAACATGATCAACCTAAAGTCAACTTCTATTGCCTATCTTGTTTGCATCATGAAATATATACAGTCAAACCTGCTTTAGTGACCACCTATCTACAAAGACCACATTTTTCTGTTTCCCATTGAAACATGTACTAAAGGAACCTGTCTACAAAGACCACTTTTTGTGTTTCCCTTGGGCGGTCAGTATAGACAGGTTTGACAGTATATGTAATTGTAA
This sequence comes from Strongylocentrotus droebachiensis, assembly GCA_035222895.1. Lineage (NCBI taxonomy): Eukaryota > Metazoa > Echinodermata > Echinoidea > Camarodonta > Strongylocentrotidae > Strongylocentrotus > Strongylocentrotus droebachiensis. The sequence continues at coordinate 38,893 of JAVYIG010005410.1, read as the reverse complement.
TATTTGCACATTTCACAAGAAGATTTATGAGGCCATTGGATTGCCCTTCAGTTCACTTTAAGCGTTGCTTTTCAGTCTATGCAACTGTGTGTTTTACTGTATCATTCTAAAAGAGAACAATGTGAAATGAAAATAAATCATTGATTTTAACATGTTGCAGCAAATGAAATACAGCTATAAAAGAAAAGTGATTTTAAACTAATATTTACATCGGTACATCTTTCTGAGAAGAAAAAAGACCCTCTGTCATCTCTGTCCTTTCTTAGAGTAAATGTACAGTCCAACCTGCTTTAGTGACCACCTGTCTACAAAGACCACATTTTTTGTTTCCCTTGAAAATGGTTTCTCATGAAAACATGCACTGAAGGAACCTGTCTACAAAGACCACTTTTTGTGTTTTCCTTGGATGGTTGCCATAGACAGGTTCGACTGTATATCCACAGTATGTGATGAAGACTAACCTGTCTGGCCAGTAGGAGAGAGTAGCGCCCTCGGTGTTCCGGGATGGCGCAGGGGTTTGTGCATGAGGACCAGGGATAGCATCTTGAGGAGGCCATCTTGGATATCCTTCTTGAGCTGGGGAATCTGCTTGGCAAGGTCGTGAAGGGCTGCAGTCAAGGCCGGGCTGAAGAGGAAAAAAGAATTCCTTTTTCAATCAAGTAATCTTTTTTGTAAATGGCATGCTTGCTCCTGAACAGGTGAGGTCTCATATCAATATCTGAAGTGGATACACCACCCGACTGTGGATCACAAGGTCCGCGGTTCGAGTCCCGCCGTTGCACTTATGTCCTTTGGCAAGACATTGATGTTAATGGGTACCTGGCAGGAATTAATTCCTTGAAATGCTAGAGCTGGCAGCCATGCTAAAGCCAGGATAATGATTATGGAGCGCCAGGAGTGTCAAGTCTGACAGAGAGGAGCGCTATACAAGAACCCACAATAACAATGATACATTATGTACAGTGCGTCCCAGAAAAAACGAAACCGAGAACTATCGATGTTTTATAATAACTTAGTCACATTTATCATTAATAAATGACACATATTTGGAAAGCTTAGATCCTCCTCTTTCATTTGGAGCAACTCATATGATGCATATTTCACGCATGAGTGATTAAAATGAATATGAAGAGAGGAAACCAAAAAGTCATTTGGCGGGTGGTATCTGAATTTCAAAGAGAAAATCACATTTCTAAAAAGTTGAGTTTCTGCCCTTTCACATGAAAAATGAGCAAGGAATGACAAAGTTCAGTTTGTTTAAAGAAGTGCTTGCATTTCCATAATTTTATCAAACAAATTCGTTTTCACGGGCTCCCTGCCGTAGCAACAAGCAGAATTGACAAAAGACGTAACTCCGTTTCGTTGACAATCAGCCATGCATGAAGTCTTTCGTCTACGGCTGATTGTCAACGAAACAAAGTTAAGTCTTTTGTTAATTCCGTTTGGTGCTACAGCAGACAGCCAGTGAAAACAAATTTGTTTAATAAAATTATGGAAATGCAAGCACTACTTTAAACAAACAGAACTTTGTTATTCCTAGCTCATTTTTCCTGACTGAGGTGTCATATGAAAGGGCAGAAACTCAACTTTCTAGAAATGTGATTTTCTATTTGAAATTCAGATACCACCCGCCAAATGACTTTTTGGTTTCCTCTCTTCATATTCATTTTAATCACTCATGCGTGAAATATGCATCATATGAGTTGCTCCAAATGAAAGAGGAGGATCTAAGCTTTCCAAATATGTGTCATTTATCAATTATAATTGTGATTAAGTGAAGATAAAACATCGATAATTCTCGGTTTCATTTTTTCTGGGACGCACTGTATAGTGCAAATATGACAAAATGTGGGTTTTGACTATATGGTAATCACGGTTTGAATATATATACAAATTTGATATATCAAATTATGTGTAAGGCTCAGGGCTACAAACTCATGAAAGTTTGCAGCAGGTAAACAAATATTCACATACGTGTATCAAGACAAACGTACAGGAGAGCAAGTTCTGGGACATTTAAAAACACTAACCTCAGGCCAACAGCCAGCATGGGTTCCAATAGTTCCTTGACATCTCTGGCAATGACCGGTCCTACTGCTCTGGCTAACATGCTGATACAGGTGAAGACTGCTGGATCCACAATGATGCTCTTGTGTTTCCTGGGAGGGGGAGAGGGGGGGGATGAGGAACATTGCTAATGAATATTCATATCCACGAAATGAAAATGACAATTTCCTAGTGGTCATGTACATTTATATCTCTACTAAATATGGACAAATTTTCCTACTTGGCAAAAATATTTTGACAAAATTGGCATCTTTCATAAATCAGCAAATTTTCCTGTTATTTGTCATCTGTGACCATTATTGTTTGTATTTAGTCAAATAAACAATCTCATTACTCTCCTTCATCTGGGATTGTAATGAAAAGGCAATACCTAATCTTACAACAGAGAATATATATTCTCATTTCAGTACCATTCAGAGCATCAACATTAAATAAATATATAACATAAAAAAGAATCCTTCCTTCATAACCTTTTAGACAAAATATATTTTTGATGTTGTGATTTTCATTTCATGTTTCTTATCCTGACTGACCTGTGCGGAATGTCCTTATGTGGCAAGGATGAGCGAACAATCTCCAAGATCTTGCTCAAGTGCTCTGTGATGTTTCCTTTGACAGCCACTGCTAGAAGACCAACGGCTTGGAATGCATTGGAGCGTTCTCTCTCCTAGGAACATAACATAGATAGATTTAAAAATTGTGATTTGAAAACAGGGAATAGAGACAAAGATTGCTACAACAAATTTTATGAGACTGTGATAGGATGATACTACATGTCTGGGCCCCGTCTTACAAAGAGTTGATATCAATCGCAACTATGTACATAAGAGATAGGAGACTGCAAACTTGCGATTGATTGGAGGACTTATGATTGATTTGGATCAATCACAAGTCTTCGTAAGACGGGGCCCAGATGAGCATATGAGGCAAGAACGAGGGTACGACCTCTAGAATCTTTCCTAGGTGTTCTGTGATGTGGCCTTTGAGATCCACCGCATTGGAACGTTCTCTCTCCTTGTATAATGACAACATACATGGATAGGTTTGTGATAAATATAAAAAAGATATGGAAAAAAGACAATTCTAACCATTTTCTACTCACTAAATATTTGGATGTATGAAATGACTGAATTGCTACTTGCGCCCTCTATATAGCAAACAATGCCTAATCAGTGCCTGTTGGTCCCCCATGATCCCCTTTTTCTTATGATAATTGAGAGCTGATTTGATGAGATATCCACCTGTCAGTGACCTTGCAGGGAGGTCTATTCCCCCTGGCCAAACTAGTGCAGATGGGCTATAAATGAATGAATAAATGAATGACTGACATATATCAAAATAAGTTGATAATGTCATTTCACTTACCCTTCTGAGAGAGATAAGCATGTATTTGACAGTATCTTCAAGGTACCTGAAATAATGACAACACAAACATACAATTTATAGTCTTCTTACACGAGGCAACCTGTGGAAAACGTTACAAACTCAAACAGAAGAGCTAGCTTATATACTAACAGGCCTTAAATTAATCGACGGCCATCGACGGCCAGGCCGTCGATGCCCCTATGACTGGCTGTGGTGCCCTCCCAAAAAAAGATAAATTCACGGCCAAAAAGGCCGTGCCCTTTTTTTCAAACTGGCCGACGTGCCTTTTTTTCCAACTGGACGTGCCCTTTTTTTGAAATTTGCGCTCATAAAACCACCAATTGCGCCCATAATCATCTAAAACTAGACGGCAAGGCGCAAGTGTTTTCCGTGAAAATGCGCCCATAAATTATTAGTACAGTAAAAAATACATGAATCACGAACAGTTTGCCGCCCACGAGCTCTCTTCTAGCTTCGTATTTAGTGCTTTAATAAGGCGCAAGTGCCGTGAAAATGCGCCTTTTCTTATTATATGGGCAATGCGCTAGCGCTATAGCGCACGTACGTACGTTCATGCGATCGCTTGATATGGTGCATGCTGTTGACGCACGCACGTACGTGCGTACAAATCGAAGGTCAGGATCAAGAAAACAAATCGTCAAATGGAGAAATAAACAAGCATTCAAATAGTCATTAGAGATCTGTCGAGGTTTGTTTGTAGGTCTAGTTTATTATTTTATCTCAAATAGAATTTAGAATTATCTTATTAATAAGTTAAGAACACCTACGATGTTCTCGATCGTAGTTACTCTCATTTTGCCACCAGCCGACCTAGCTTCAAAAAGCTACCCCGCCAGCTTCCCAAGACGAACATTTCGAGTCCCGGTAAAATTACGCGCTGCAAATCTCTGAGGGTGCAATCGGTTTCGCTGGCAAACTTCCAGCCCGACAGCTTCCCACCAAAAGTGGCGAGAGTGTGTGTGCGAGGAACGATTTTGGTTTCGTGAACGCACGTTATGCAACTGAGCTGAGCGTGTCACTTTCAGCTGTCGAATGTATAAGGACAGTTTTACATCTTATTTCATTAGTTAGGCCTATCTAACTGTTAGACCTTTCTATACAACAGTTAAAAAGATAATTTCTTCAAATTTGCTCCTACTACTGAACCGAGAGTGTGGCGGAAGGTTTGTGTGTGAGGTGCGATTTCGATTTGGGATACCCGGTCTTGCCAAGTCCTTCTGACTTTTCGATGTTTGTGAAATTGACAATTTATTTATTCATTTGCTCATCAATATTTTTAGTTAATTTAAAATACTGTTTAATGTGCAAGTTTGATGTTCTTAATCAATCTTAATTCCTGTTTATATTGTTAAGATTAAAAAGTTATTAAATTGATCGTTCTAGATCTATTCACATTATGAAATTAACATTGTAGACTCTCTTTGAACTTATGATTAGATAAGGGGCCTATCTGTTTTTGGAAAATTGCCCCTTGCTCTGGTAAATGCCCGTGGGCAAGGGGCAACTTAAAAAAAAAATTGCCCCTAGCTCCTGGCTGCTAAATCTAAGGCTTGCGGGCCGCCGCCTTGTTTGTATGTACCGTAAGACCTATATACATTCTGTGAAGAAGCTGGTGCTAAAAGTCATGGGAAATTGATCCCGCACAAGTTTCATAAAATACACATGACATCTAACAAAAATAGAATCAATTTTTTTGGCCTCATACTCGATGCCCTTTTTGTAAAATATTTTGGCCTCGATGCCCTTTTTGTAAAAATATTTTGGCCTTGGTGCCCTTAAAAATATGAGGTACTCAAGGCCAAACTGGCCTTGCCCTGAAAATGATGAAATTTAAGGCCTGTACTAAGCTTAATACTTTTTTTACTCCCACTTTATTCTATATCCCACTCTGTTGCCATATCCACTTCTCTTCTCTTATACACTGTAAGCCTCTCCTTTCCCTCACATACATGTATGTGCACTCTACAAGTCGTTCAAAGCGAACTATTTTCTTTTTTTCTCTTATTTTTAACGTCCTATGAATTCTTGACTTGCACACTAATTAACAATTTCTTATACTGTGTTAACATCATTTTTCAAACGACTTAGTAAGTCGTTTTGTTACAAATCAACAAAATTCTTAGTAATCTTTGCCTCTCCCTCTTCACTTTGTCCATTGCCATATCCCCTCTCTACAACTCCCCTCTACTGATACACCTACATCAACTTGGACATGACTAAGACGAATCAACAAACTTCTTTGTCTCAAATGCTGAGGAGATTGAGTACTCTCAAGATTCTTTGTCCCACTCCTTTATCTCTTTCTTTTTTCTCTTTGCCCCTCCCTCTTATACTTCTTCCCCGAAAATCTCCTTGTTTGACGCCTCTATATCAATCTCCATGTGACATAGAGGTGATATGGGTGTCGTGGCCAAGTGGATATGTTACCGGACTGTGGATCACAAGGTCAGCGGTGCAAGTCTCACCACGGCACCTCATGTCCTTTGGTAAGATATTAATATACTTTTGCCACACTCGGCCCAGGTGAGGTTAATGGATACCTGGTAAGAGTATTCCTTGAAATGCACTGTGTGCTAATACCGGCTGTCGGAGCTATAGCTGGGGTAATAGTTTCCAAAGCTCTTTGAAAGCGCATAGAGATGGTATTTCATAATGTACGATGTGCTATACAAGAACTAAATATTATAATTATCTCAATGTGACTTACGAAGTAACAAACATCTTGGGCTCAAAAGCAGCCAGCCTGGGGAGGAGGTTGAGGAGAATCTGCTGGATCAGGGGATTGCGGCTCCCACAAAACTTCAACACTTGCTGACAAACCTGATGAGTTAAGTTTTAAAAAAAGTAGAATTCATAATATGGCGTTACAAAGTTTAACCCATCAAGTATTTAAAAACAAAATATTATGAAGCAAGTTACAAAAATTTCAGTGGTCTTCTTTTTCTTTCCCACAAATGATAATATAGCTTTCTTATATATATCAGGAAAAATATAAACAACAACAATCAAATAACTTCCACCACCGGTACCACAACCACTACCATTACCCCTTTCACAAACCACTTCCACAAGTCCTACCACTAAACCATCTCCTATTACAATTCATAGCTTTGTATTTTTTTTTCTTGTTTTATTAGTTGTGTATTGGTCTAGTGGTGGTTATTTTACCTGACTGCTAAGAAAGCATAAATGCTTGTAGTAAGCAACTAGAGGACCGATGGCTTTTTCTCCAGCATAAGTTCCAACTAATAGCCCCTCTGACCAAAGAGCACCACTGGAAAGCCAGTGCCTTACCACCACTACCATCACTACCACTACAACTGCCACTTTTATATACAAATACATACCTGCCAACCTTTTACAGCAAAAATTAGGAATCTTAAAAGGCAAAATTAGAAATAGTCTATTTTGTATATTTTTCAAACAGAATATTTCAAAAAAAGAGAGAAATCTATGATTCAAAACAATCTTAAAGGCCCAAAAATAGGAATAGTTGGCAGCAACTCAAAAACCACAACTCCCTACCACTACTCACAATGTCAAAGTTTTCCTGCATGAGTTCCAGGCAGTAGCGGCTCTCTGTGATGCGTGGTTTGTTGGGTTGGATACCGGTGGCAACCAGAGAGAGTGGACTGGCCAGGGCTCGCTGGACGTACTGGTTATGTCCTAGCTGGGGTCCTGTGGGAGATTTAGCTTTGTTGCTGGATGATCCGAGGTCCTAATCAGACGTAAGAGAAGATAATGAATAATAATGATAACAAAATTTATAATGCGTTTATATCCACACCAAGGGATGTTCAAGGCGCCTAACAAGGTAAATACATTAAGCATATAAAAGTACATGGAGAGTTACAGAGATGATGAGAGAGTGGATGAGCCTGCAATATTTTGCTTTAAAAAGGAAGTACACCCTGATATTAAAGGGATTGGGTATCTATGTCTCAGATTCTGAAACAAAATCCAGGATTTAGCTCATTCTGCAATCATAATTAGAAACCTTTAGGTCAGTCAGAAATCCCATGACTTTTATAAGCCAATCGCCTGTTTGATTATCAAGACATTTATGATTGGAAATCAAAATTTCAAAAACCGTTTTCCTAAAGGATTTTAAAACACTACAGTCTATTGGGGTAAAAGAGTATGGTAAAACCAGTCACACAAAATTTTTACTTTTTTGAAGCACTTCATGATCATTTTGAAGAGCACATTTTTTAGGGCTTCTCTTGTTACCTTCAACACATTGCAAGTGACCTTATCCATTTCTGAAAATGAAAATCAGAACAAAATTACAAGCATTTTTTTTTCTTCTACATTTATGGCTGAAGACCGCTGCTTGATAACTTACCCTAAAGCTATGCTCATGCTGTGTCTGCTGTTGCGATACCTCCTCCATTTCTTGACGAAGACGCTGTAAAAGAAAAAAAATAGACAAATTATTAAATGACTGAAAAAAATCAACATCCATCATCTCAATAGCACTAAGTACATATTTGTAAAATTGCTTTCATTAATTAAAAGGAAATTATAGTGGTACCTTTACAATAGCAGGGGGGTGCTTCGTAAAGACTAAGATCGACTTTAAGTTGGACTTAACTACCGGTATGGCAGGCCATTCATGGCATTGGTTGCTTTCACCATTGGTCTCTCAAGGGACGTTAGTTCATTTTTTTTCCTTCAAAAAATGAATTATCAAAAAATATAAATTCTGTAGATTTGTGACCACGATTTGTACGCCCTTTGAGAAACCAATACCAGTTAATGGTGAGAACAAACAGTGGCATGAACAGCCTGCCATAGTTAAGTCCAACTTAAAGTCAATCTTAGTCTTTGTGAAACACTCCCAAGGTTCATTATTATGTGAATCTCTACCCCTTCAATCTGCAATTCCTCATTATGGGAGTTTTTACAAATCAAATTTGTACAATAGTGTACAAAAAAGGATCCTACAATAATAATAATAACAATAAAAGCTCACATTTATAATGCGCTTAAAACTTTGTTTCTAGGCGCAGCACATATTATTACCCCGGTCATCGGACTCAGGCTTACCCGCAACACAATGCTTTTTCCCCTTTTTTTTCACTCCCTGGGGAGCATTCCAGCCAGTAGACATTTTATAAGCGCCACTTGTTAATCCAACCACATTAACTTTCACATCTTACCAGGTACCCATTTAACACCTGGGTGGAGAGTGGCAAATGTAGATCAATGTCTTGCCAAAGGACATTAGTGCCGCAGCTACACCTGAACTGCGGACCTTGTGATCCACAGTCCGGTGACATATCCACTCGACCACGACACCTCTACAATGCCATGGGAGACTTACCTCGCCTTCTCTGCTACTGGTTCTGATGAGTTCATTGATGATTAGTAATGCTCCATGGGCTCTGTCATCTCGGTTCAAACCCTTCTCTCCTTTCCCCGTCTCTTCAAAACCCTTCTCGGCTTCCTCATAGGTTTGCTAGATGAAATGTTAAAAAACAATGATAGATCATTCTTTCATTCATTTCTTATACGTTTCAGAATTTGTCACATCATGTCATTTTCTCAAACCTTTCTCTCCTTTCCCCGTCTCTTCAAAACCCTTCTTGGCTTCCTCATAAGTTTGCTAGATTAAATATTTTTAAACAATAATAGATCTTTCATTCATTTCTTAGACATTGTGGAATTTGTCACATCATTTCATTTTCTCAACCCCTTCTCTCCTTTCCTCGTCTCTTCAAAACGCTTCTCGGCTTCCTCATAGGTTTGCTAGATTAGATTTGTTTAAATAACGATAGATCACTCTTTCATTCATTTCTTATAAATTTCGGAATTTGTCACATCATTTCATTTTCTCAAACCCTTCTCTCCTTTCCCCGTCTCTTCAAAACCTTTCTCGGCTTCCTCATAGGTTTGCTAGATGAAATGTTTAAAAGCAACGAAGCAAGTCTATCTTTTATTTCTTATACATTTAGGAATTTGTCACATTTCATTTTCTCAGCTTCCTAGAAACAACCCATATCACTAATATAGCAGAAGTATGTGTTTTTTCCCCTCATTAAATAGTGGCGGTTGTCAGTTTCCATGTGCAGAAGGCCATAATTTGCCGATTGGTTATCAACAGATTTGTCACTGATTTTTGTCATTTGTTATTGAAAAAAGGCTTTGTGAAACAGGTCCCTGCACGAGATTAAAACTTGTAGATATAATATATATATGTTGCCTACAATAATGAGTAGAGGAACATGAAGTTCTAATGTAGCAAAGTTTAGAGAAATTGAATTTGGTGGATTACTACAAAATGTAATAATTTACTTTTCATGTCAGATTGCCTAAGTCAGGACTCCAGTACATGCAGAAAGAAAGGGTATTTGAAGCAGCATGCATGTGCATGAATCAATACATGAATACAAAGGTAAGGGACTGTGGCTTTCTTCTGATGCCATACACCGATTGTAACAAATGGGACTACACTCACCTTATACCACTGGGGTTTCTGCATTTCTTTGGTCTCACGTTGAGCCGTTAACTCCAGACAGGCTCTCAATGCTGAGACTGCTGCCTCCCGGATTGCTTGCTACAATGAAATCAAAGCATTACAATTATTAACACATTGACTACTGAATTCATTCATTCCCATAAGCTTTATACAGTAGCCACCCACCTCCCATAGGCAAAGGGTTAAAATGCAGACACAAAATATACTGTGAAACCACAAACTTATGTAAACTTTGCAAGAGATCAAGATTAGCAACAGTTTCATTCCACAGCTAATTGAAACTAGTGCTGTAACATCACGGATATCTCCAATTCCGTTTAACCGCCAGTCAAAACCGGACGGTTTTCGGTTAAACGATTTATTTATAAAAAATAAAAAAAAACATTTTTTTTTTTTTTTTTAATTTTTTTAAACTTTTTTTTTTCTTCACCGACTCTGTCGGCAGCAAGCCAGGTCCGTGTGAAAAAGCGGGAAGGAATTTCATTTGTGCTTGTGAACTTGTCATAAATAATAGTAACAATGTCGATTTTAGAGGAATGTGTAAGATCATTAAAGTAAAGTAAAAACAGTAGAGGACCTAGGATAGAACCTTGTGGTAGGCCATGTGTTCAAGTTGGATGAATTAATATTATAAATTACATATTGAGATCTATTACAAAGATTACTTTCAAACCAAGATGACAGACAAATTGGAGTGTTGTTCTAGTTTCAGAGTGGTGAGTCAACACACAGATTACTGAGCTGGGAGACATTGCCAGGCATAGTGCCAGGTGTAGGTGCATAAATCGAAACTTAAAAAAAAAATATATAAAAAAAAAAAAAAAAAAAAAAAAAATTAAAAAAAAAAAAAAAAAAAAAAAAAACGGGTAAACGAAACCGTCCAATTGAAAACGGAATCCGCCATGGGCGGTCGGATACCGGACGGTTAAACGTTTGACTACAGCACTAATTGAAACCCCAAAAAGGAAAAGCAATAATTCATAACGTTAATTCTATTTAACTCGGCTGATGCCTCGTTGAATAGAATGTTAATCTTTCAACTCATGAAAATATTTGTACTATTGAACTCATAACCATTCATTATTTGTTTTATACAGCATCTAAGAAGATCTAATAGAACGTTAATCAACAAATTATGCTTTACTCCTTATATTTATTAAAGTTGGAGTCAAGCCTTCTCGATTACATACATTCAGATTGCCTTCGCGTCAGATACACACAAGGATACGCGCATGGCAGAGAGGTACGCAGTCTGCATAAACCAAAAATGCACTCTGCATATAACCAAAAATGCATGCCCGTGCAATATAACATCTATTGAATATCATGTGACCAACAATCCTCCAATGAAATGACAAGGATCCACGTAGGTGTTGTATAATAATTAATAATGAGAGAGTTAATGGGTCTGTTCTCGTTTCTAAGACCAATTTGATCTTAGCAATGTTTGCATCTACAGTGTATATAATTATACATGTAAAGCAAACAGGTATTAGTTTGAATCTTGTGACAGTGTTCTTCCAAAAAACTAACAAATCAATTACAGCCACACACCCCTCTGTGTATATCGCATTGAATTGAAACAGAAGAGAGCGAAGGTTTCAACCTTAATCCCTGAAATTTATTTATTTATTTATTTATTTATTTCGTTTTATTTCAACAGGGTAGCCCCATCAGTAGTTAAAATACTGTTATTTCTTTTAAATGAACTAAATATGCGAAAGTTAGATCGTCCTGAAGCCTAATACATGTATGCATAACAAGCTTCAAATGCACATTTAACAGTCTTTCAAAGCAAACCTTAGGAATCTCTCAAGGCAAAATTATGAATACTGTATATTTTTGATAACTTTTTATACAGAAGTTTTTTTAAAAGATGGGAAACTAGGTTTCAATACATTAGTTTCAAGACCAAAAAATAGGAATCATTTCTCCAAAATAGGAATGATTGGCAGCTGTATGCAAATGAGAGGTTCTTTTATATATGAATACAAATAAAAAAGAATGCTCCTAACCAATATTTTGTCTACTATTTTTTTTTAATGACCAGGGGGTTGTTTCACAAAGACTAAGATTGACTGTTTGCTCTCATCTTTATGATCTTTAGATAATATTTTTTCCTTCAATAATGAATTATCAAAAAATGTAAATTTTGTAGATTCGTGACCATGATTTGTACGTCCCTTGAGAGACAAATGCCAGTAAATGGTGAGAGCAAACAGTGGCATAAACGTAGCTCAAGTTTGCCAAATAACCCACTATTTTCAGACTCAGGATATTATCCCGAACCTCGAAATTGCATCTTCACCAGACCGATACACTCATCACAAACTAGCCCGCCATTTCCCAAATAGCTGGATATTTGGGAAACAAGACCAAGATTTCTCAGGATATTTTCTCGACCAAATATCCCGCTAAATTGCAACTGCGGGCTAATGAAGACGCAAATTAGCTGGATAGTTTGCGATCGGGATAGTTAAAATGGCGGGTTATTTGGCAAACTCGAGCCGATGAAAACAGGTCTATTGAGATGTCTTACCTTAGGGTCTCTGATAGCATTGAAGATGTTGTCAAAGAATGATTGCACTTGTTGAAAGAAGAACGTTGGAGTGTTTTCTGCTAGTTCACGCAAGACTAGCACCTGTTAGAACAAAACAACAGGGTAAGTTATCACTGATCATGTCAATTTTTACAAATACCTCTTTGTGATAAGTGCAGACTTTTGAGGGGGAAAAGGACACATTTACACCATTACACACAGGATCAGGGTAATGGAAATAAGAGAATTCATTAGTCAATTCTCAATGGATTGAACGTGTTTGAATTAAACCTCTAGGCCAATATTCCATGTTGGTAACCATAATTCTCCAAATCTGGTCAAAGCCTCATTGGTCTGAAATAACTTCCTAAAATGTGTGATTCACCCCTATAAAGGCTAAGCAATCTGCAAAAATGTAATCATTGCAACACAGTGCATCAATAAAATAAATGCAATAAATTTTTGTTTTTTTACTTTCAGAAAGCGCAGTATTATTCCTCATTTACTACCAACCATTCTTTTCTTTTTTTCCAAAATTCAAACAAGTTTTGAAGGGACTCATCCCACAAGTTAGTATGATAGATTGATACAATTCTTCGCAGTGTACACACACGTGCCATGTCAAATCCGCGACTTCTGAATGCGGAAGTGTATGGCAGGTCATGAACAGGGACTGCCAATATTGGTAGATTTCAGAATTCTGAGAATGCCAGAACCAAAATTAACAATTGTCCATGACACGTGGGTCCCAGATTTTCAACTTTAGACCCCCTTTACAATTTCTTCCTTTTGATGTGGGCAGATGCATGAAGACCCTAAATTTGTTTTTTTATCCAGACCCCTAAAGTAGAATTTTAGAGTAGTCAGCAGGGCATCGCATTAGAAGCTGAACAGAAGCAACATTTTTTAATACTTACGGCAGCGTGTCTGCGGCCTTCTTGTCTGTCTCCTCCGAGCCACTCGAGGGCTCTCTTCACCTCAAAGTCCACATACTCTGGCGTGAATGTCCCTCCGGCCAGAGCTAAATGACCGATGGCCTTGGCCGCCATCTCCATGACAACGACATCATTGGAAGGGAGGAGGTTCCTCAGGTAGTTGGCAAAACGAGTGATTCTTGTGGCATTGTCTCCATCTATGCCAATGAGACTAACTGAAAATATTAATATCAAGAGAAATTTCATCAGATTTTTTACGGCAGTCTAACTTAATCTCATTCATTTTTATGAGAATTGGTGACAGCAATCATTAATTCTACATATGAAGGGGGACATACATATATACATGTAAGCTACCGGTACACACAGCGTTTTCAAAGGATAAAAATCCTCTAATTTACTGTTTTGAGACACTTGTTTTGTTTAGCTTGATTTTACTGTTTCTAAAGTTGGCTTGTGGGAAAATTAAGACACAAAAATGTCAATGAAGCAAAATTTCAAGCCATTTTCGATGCACATGTCAACAAAAATGAATGGGTCCATTAGCTACGCACATGTTCCAATTGCAAATCTTGATTATGCGACTAATTTGAATTTCATCTTGATCTCTTCTTCTTCCAACTATTTCACACTATTGACAGTATGACTACATAGTCATAGAACATGTAATGTATGGCAAGTGTGCTTTATTCCGTCACGTGCATTGGTTTCCTCATTCCCAATCCTGACATAGACTCTACACGTACACATACTTGCATGGGACGGAATGAAGCACCGCCCAGTGCGAAAGTACATTAGCGCAAGATAATTATTAACTTTTTTATTAACTTGTGCGATGGGGATTTTGTAAGATTAAACTTAGTTTGATGATTTGACACATAACTTGCAAGTTGCATGGGACAGGACGAAGCACGCCCGGTGCAAAAGTACTTAGCTCAAGATAATTATTTACCTTTTTATTAACCTGTGTGATGGGGATTTCGTAAGATTAAACTAAGATGATCTGATTCAGGCATGTCAGCTGAAAATTAACTCAAAACTACAGAAGACGACAAACAAATTAAATTTTTCAGTTTCTGTAAATCACAATGAAAAATGAGGGAATACGACTGGAAATGATTGGCAATAAACAGTTTGGCATACATTAACACCAATTCATTTAAACATTTTCATCTAAAATGAAATGATATGCACTCACCAATCGCTAAAATTCCACCTTTCTTCTCGCTCACGTCTTGACTGGATACCAGCTCGAAGATGTGGTGGTTCAGCTCGTCCATAAACGAGGTCCGCTCGTCCGCCGAAACTTCCCGCAGCTCGGTGCTCACGTAATGCTGCAGGTTTTTCGCTGCCCTGGTGCGAACATCGTCATGTCGGCTCTTTAAACCACCGACCAAACTGTTCATTTGTGACATTTTGACAGATCTTAAAGTATCCAATGTGATACTATGGATATTCTATATCATGTTTGCAACTTAAACAAGTACAAGTCTTCCAAAAGAGATATTTTAAGAATGAGTGAACGCCTCTGCTAGCTGCTACTCTTTCTACTCTCTATGGATCACACGCACGGCCATCAAAACAGGATAAGGCTATTGACCTCTGACCTGATACACAGCTCCTTTTTCCCCTTTTTGCTCAAGGTTTTCATGTAAACTTTGCGATTCCCTAGTATTGGAGAAAAAAATACGTTTTCATATAGCAAGATATTTGCCGAATACATCTGTGATGCAAGATGCACTGTGTGAAATGGTGTTGGAGGGGGCCACTCCGTGATTCTTTAAGGTGGGACACCCCAGTCCCATACTGGCCTAGCCAGCCTTTGTGGTGCATCCAGTCACGGGACTAAAATGACAGTGGCCCCCTAGCCCTGTTTAGAAATGACCAACAAAAATTGTGTTTATAGGGCCTTCAAAATTGTGCGATTTACCAATGACCTCCAATAATTATTGGTCGAGGATGCTCGCAATTTCCTGCCTATCCCGGGGCAGGGGCGGAGCCCGGCCGGCGGGCGGGGGCCCAATTGGTGAGAAAATATTTAGCGGCGAATCAGCCGGCCGGCGAATAAGTGGGGGGGGGGGGGGTATGGAGCACTATTTTGTTTTACTCAACACCCCCCCCCCCCCCCCCTTTTTTTTTTTTTTTACTTTGTCAGGGGTGGGGCCCGTCCTCCTCTTTTTATTAAACAATATTTTTGTTTTAATTACTTTTGGGGGCCACGGGGTGAGGGCCCGTACCCTCTGCCCCCCCCCCCCCTCTCTCCTGGATCCGCCACTGCTCCAGGGATCCTAATGTGAAGGTTCATATTTCCGAACACAAAAATTTTCCTCTTCCAGGGGATCATTACTTCCAAAGTAGAGGTTCGTAATTCCGAACAGTGGCCGAGTTCGTTATTCTGAGTGAAAGTCCCTTATTTTCCGCAACTCTTTTATTCCGAAAGTCCGTTACATAATACGCAGCGGCCTGGCGCCCAATAGGTACTTGACTCCAAAGGTTCGTGAAAATTATTAAAATGAAAAAAATGTTTGTCAATAAGATATGGAGCGGGGTTTCAAATTTCCAAGGGTGAAAAGTAGATAATGATCCTGAGAACGGATTTCAGAGACGCGTGGTGAAAGCCTGCATGATCACGGTCTCGATCTTCTTTCTGAAAAGAAGGGGAAGGGGAACTAAGAAATGAAGAGAGAAAGGGAAGACATTGGAAAAGTTAGGTGGAATTCAAAAATTATATGGGAGAGAGATTTAGGGGCTAATGACGAAACACGTACGCTACAGGATGAGGTTACTTTTCAGGCATTGAAAAACATTGTTTCTTAAAGTTTCTTGTTATGGATTTTTTTTTAATTGAAAAATTGAAGTGCATACAGTGTTTTGAGCATAAGGAGAAGAGAATAGGAAAGTCAGAAACAAATAATACTAATAGTTGCCGATTGAGAATGATAAGAGGAAGAGGAAGAGTAACATCAAACTGTGATACAGAAATAGTTATATTAATTTATTAAGATTGAGAAAAATGGTTAGAGAATAGCATGGGAAAAGGATGATACTTTAATATGTATAGTGTCGCATGTCATTTATCAGTGTTTTATTGAACCTCTCACATACATGCTTTTTATTGAACTTACCT
Organism: Strongylocentrotus droebachiensis; assembly: GCA_035222895.1. NCBI lineage: Eukaryota > Metazoa > Echinodermata > Echinoidea > Camarodonta > Strongylocentrotidae > Strongylocentrotus > Strongylocentrotus droebachiensis. The sequence continues at coordinate 22,358 of JAVYIG010005410.1, read as the reverse complement.
TTTATTCATTCATAATTTATTTGATGTATATATAAATATAGTTATGATATTATAGCATAGATCAATACTTTGCCTACCATTCACTCTTTGGTCTCGAATGTAATGAATCACGGAACTGAAAGTTATGTGTTATGAATTCGATCGGAGCAGATAACCATGTTTTGTACTCACCGTAGAGGACGTTTAAAATATTATTTATTAAGAGATCCTAAATGCTTCGGATCTGTATAAGCCTATTATTTTAAAATCTACTTTGCTTTCAATCCTTCTAGTTATTTCTATGACCGTTGTTTACCTCTTAATTTATAGATCACATCTGCTTTCTAAAATAAAGCATTTTTGCCCTCTTAATTTCTTGATCACGATTGCTATCAGAAAGCAATTGTCCTTTCTGGAAAATAAAGAAGCTTTATACCGACATGAAGGAGAAATGATTGAATGAATATTTTAATTTACATCATACATAAAAACTTTAAAATGGCAGAAGTGAAAGGCGCTTGATTTCTCACCTCAAAGACATCTCTATCTATAGGAGCTTTGTCTTAAAGGTATTATGTCCAATTTGCAGGCCAAAAAAAATTAATTCCAACGGCATTTGAAAACAAATTCTAATTTAGAACTTCCCTAAAAAAAAGGGGGGGCCTGAAAATGTCTTTAAGTGGGAAAATAACGACTATTAGTTGTCGAATCGACTTAAGAGCTATAGAGCCAGTAAGTGATTGTCTGATTTTCAGACCGTTGTACCAAATGGTCGAACGTTTTATGCTGCGCAAAGATTCAATAAGTTTGATTTTGGCCATTACAAGAAGTGGGTTATGATGTAGACAAATGCTCATGTACCCTTTACAGCTCATTTTAAGTATGTTATTACCAAAGAAGAAAAAAAGCCAGTCATTCACTCAATAGTGTCTGACAGTGAAGTCTAGCAAGTAAACGGGTTTCCTTGCATAATTTGAATATTAGGACACTGCTAACGTTTACATTTCACAGATAGGACATACATGACATATTCATAATTCCTGCAAAGTTCTACAGAGTTTGATGTTGGCTGCAAAAGGGACATAGTATCTTTAAAGGGGCGTCCTCCCTGATATTAAGTTGGTTTTAATAGCAGCAGAAAAATGAGAGAAGCAGGTAAGCCAAGGTTTGAGCAAAAACCTGATGTAAAATAAGAATGTTTTTAAAAAATTGAAGGTGCGATCATTCAAACACCAATTGGCAACTCTGTGACGTTTCTTGCGAGCTTCCCTTTCCATTTGCCCAGTACTAAAAAACTTCAAAATTAATCATACATTCACCCTGAATATAATTAGGCCTATTGCAAATAAGTTTTAAACAACCCTGTATGAAACAAGCCTATTTCATCATCAATATCTAAGAAAATGAAAGTTTATGAAATTGTTCCTGTTTTTGCTGTTGGGGGTGTGTTTTTTTTTTTCTTCTTTTTTTTTTGCTCTCTTTTACTTTTAGAGAAGTTGTTTATTAAGATTAGATTTTACTATACTATCTAATCTTGAAGCAAGGCCACGTATGACGGAACTCAAAGATAAATTATGTCAGATGAATATGATTTCTTTCATAAATTTACGCCAATCGCCCACGCTGCATGGGAGGTGACAGACTGACAGTGACTTTATAACTGCACTTTAACAAAATAATATGGAATTAACCCAATTTACACACCCACATAAAAACAAAATAAATATATGAGACCCTTTATCACTTTGTGACCAATGACCCAAAAGGATCCTTGACATCAACTTTACAATACTTCCGAAATTAGTATTATTTTGTCCTGTTTGTTTTGCTTTGTTGTTAAGTGGTTCACTGGAACCTTGGAATTTTTGGAAAGGTCCAATTGTGATATTACAAGGCCTAAAAGCAGTCGAATTCATTTCAGTCCTCGATTCTGATTATACAAAGCTTGTCTCAATTTGAACGCTCTGATCAACAGTACTGCATTGTACAAAGAGAAGAAGAATGGCTAACATCTTGGGATTAATCGTGAGTAATCCTTATCTCATTTCTCCTCTTTTAATTATAATAATGTATTCTTATAGCACATTTTCTAATTCATTCTTGTTCACATGTGTTGTTAAATTTATGTTATTAACAGAAAATGTGAGTTGTTAATAGTATAACTTTAACAGCACATGTGAACAACAAGAGAAGAAAAATGATTAACATCTTGGGATTAATCGTGAGTAATTATTCTCCTCTTTTATAGTGATAATAATGTATTCATATAGCACATTTTCTAAATACACGTTGTTCAAATGTGCTGTTGAATTTATGTTATTAACAGAAGAGGTGATTTGAGAGATATTTGATGAAGGTATGAGTTGCGAAGTGTGGGACGCATTTTGGGAGACGGGTGGTTCAGTGTGGTGCCTAGAGAGGAGCGGAGGGAGTACCGGGATGGTTGCCAGATAGTTCTAAGAGATGTACATAAGAGGTAGGAGTTAGGAGTCGGCTTCTAAACCAGCTAGAGCATCAACCAACTATATCTGCACCAAGTTACGCTTTTTACTCGCACCATTATTTCGTCGTCGTTGTTGTTTTCGTGATCACTTGTATTGGTGGTGGATTTGGATGCCTGTTTCAATCTGCACTGGATGTGATGCTTGCAAACTTGGAATGATACCAATCCAGCTATTGGTCTTCCAAGAATTTACGTTGAGATAGAGGAGACTGCAAACTTGCGGTTGATTGGAGGACTTACGATTGATTTGGATCAATCGTAACTATTTATAAGACGGGGCCCAGATAATAATGTAAGGAGGGGCGACACCATTAATGTATTTGAAGGTGAGAAGTATTTTGTAGTGAATACGGGACCTGTTGGGTAGCCAGTTCAATTAACGAAGGATAGGTTTCATGGGACAGAACTTGGGTGAACCTGTGACGAACCAGGCGGCAACGTTTGGAATTCGCTGCAGTTTCGCTTTATCCAGCAAAAGAGGTGGTTACGGGTAACAGAGGTAAAAATAGAGACTTAAAAGTGCAGAGTTCGCTTGATTCTTTACCCCGAATACCCAATAGGTTAAAGGTACTATGTCCCTTTTGCAGCCAACCTCAAATGCTGTAAAACTTTGCAGGAATTATGAATTTGTCATGTATGTCCTATCTGTGAAATTTAAACGTTAGCAGTGTCCTCATATTCAAATTATGTAAGGAAACCCGTTTACTTGCTAGACTTCACTGTCAGACACTATTGAGTGACTGACTGGCTTTTTTCTTTTTTGGTAATAACATACATGAAAAGAGTTGTAAAGGGTACATGAGCATTTGTCTACATCACTAACCCACTTTTTGTGATGGCCAAGATTAAACTGATTGAATCTTTGCGCAGCATAAAACGTATGACCATTCGGTACAATTGTCTGAAAATCAAGACTATTACTTTTGGGCTCTATAGCCCTAAAGTCGATTTGACAACTAATAGTCGTTATTTTCCCACTTGAAGACATTTTCAAGCCCCACCATTTTTAGGGAAGTTCTAAATTCGTACTATCTTTCAAATGCAGTTGGAATTTAACTTTTTCATTTTTTCGGCCTGCAAATGGGACATAGTACCTTTAATATGCCAATTTATTCAAATATTGTCATTAAATTTTGTTACATTATAAGAATAAAAATGACGCTAGCATCCATTGCCTTTTTCCGAATGTGAATTATATTACTGTGATTAACATTCATTAAATATACTCATTATATAACATTACACACTGTATATAATATGCATGCATGTAATATATTGTGTATATACATATTCCTTATAGTGTCATTAGACGGACATATGTAGTGAAAATGAGTAGACATGGTCATTAGCAGGACATTTGCGTGTCTGTTAACAATTGAACAATAGAATTACTGCCCTCTATACGTACGTTTGTAGGCAACTTAAAGGCTTCCCAAGAAACGATAGTCATTAGTTTAATTAGTTATATTGTTTTAAATTTGAGTTAGGGTTAGGGTAATGTACCATTATTTAGGGTTATTCATGTAAATATATGTCCTGTGAATACAACATGTAGGGTTATATATATACAATTTGCTGTGATCATGCATGTTTACAGGCTATTATAAAATGGAGAACCTTTGCATGTAGATGTAGATTATACAATTAACTTGCCATTTGGGGCCTATAAACGCATAAACTTTGAAATCAATCTTTTCAACTTACTGCTTGCAAACAGAGTGATATGAGGTAAAATTTATGGTTGTACCATTTATTTTGTGAAATCATTGCAAAATATGCCCGGAACTCGCTGCTTCCCTATCTGCACTGTTCTCGCATCGAATTCTCTGTCTGCGAAATTGGAATTGTGCAGGCGCGGATCCAGGATTTCTTAGGGGGGGGGCCCACTTTTTTTTTTTTTGGTCCGAAAAAATTCGTAACGACTCAGCCAGCCGCTAAATAAGCGGGGGGGGGGGGGGGGGGGAAGAGGACCCTTTTTTTGGGGGGTCTCGAAATTTGAAAATTTGACATTTTGTTCCGTTGGGGGGGGGGGTGAGGTCACCTTTTTAGGTCAGCCATCGGCATATTTTTTTTTTTTTTTTTTTTAAATTAAAAAAAAAAAATCACAGAAAAGGGGGGGGGGGGCGGTTGCTCCAAAATACACACATAAAAAACCGAAGGGCGGAGGGTCAACCCCCTAACCCCCTCCCCCTTCTGTACGTGCCTACTCGTCTGAAAATAGTTTTTCCCCTCCCGCGCAAAGCGCGGAAGCTTTTACGTTTCATTAAATCATTAGAAAAAGAAGACGATTCGTTGTACAGTTTTTTACTCTTAATCCTCGTCTTAATTCATCCCCCTCTCCCGCGCAAAGCTCGGAAGCTTTTACGTTTCATTAAATCATTAGAGAAAGAAGACGATGCGTTGTACCGTTCTCGACTCTTAATCCTCATCTGAATTCAGTTTTCCCCTCCTCCCTCCCGCGCGAAGCGCGGAAGCTTGTACGTTTCATTAAATCATTAGAAAAAGAAGACGATTCGTTGTACCGTTATGACTTTTAATCCTTGTCTAAATTAAGTTCCCCCTGCCCTCCCCCGCGCGTAGCGCGGAAGCTTTGACGTTTCATTAATTCATTAGAGAAAGAAGACGATTCGTTGTACCGTTCTCGACTCTTAATCCTTGTCTAAATTCAGTTTTCCCCCCGCTTCGACGTTTCATTAAATTTTTAGAGAATGAAGACGATTCGTTGTTCCGCTCTCGAAAATAATTTAGTTTCCCCCACCCGCGCAAAGCGCGGAAGCTTTTACTTTTCATTAAATTATTATAGAAAGAAGACGATACGTCGTACCGTTCTCGGCTCTTAATCCTTGTTTAAATCAATTCCCCCCCCCTTCCGCGCAAAGCGCGGAAGCTTCGACGTTTCATTAAATCATTATAGAAAGAAGACGATTTGTTGTACCGTTCCCGAAAATTATCCTCGTCTGAATTAAGTTCCCCCTGCCCTTCCCCCCGCGCGTAGCGCGGAAGCTTTGACGTTTCATTAATTCATTAGAGAAAGAAGACGATTCGTTGTACCGTTCTCGACTCTTAATCCTTGTCTGAATTTTAAATATGTTCTTTGTCTATTCCCTTTTCTTCCTACGTCCTCTTTCTTTACACTCCTCTCTGTTTTGGCCAGCGTTTATTGAGGGACCATCCCACCGCCCTGGCTACGCGCCTGCTGTCAGATGATTATGTTGATACCTTGTCCGCCCCGGAAGCTCAGGGGTTTAAGGTTTTAATTTACGGTCAGATTAGCATTCAGGGGTCCGCCTTAGCGCCCTAGACGGGGTCCAGGGGGCAGAGCCCCGGAAGTTCAGGAGTTTAGGCATTTAATTACGGTCAGATGAGCATTATTTTGATACCTAATTGTTACAATGGCAGGTCACTAATTGGCTTGGGGTTCAGGGGGCGGAGCCCCGGAATCTCAAGGGTTTTAGGCACTCAATTACGGTCAGATGAGTATCGAGGGGCCCGCCTAAGGGCTCTTGGTTGGGTCCAGGGGGCAGAGCCCCCAGAAGCTCAGGGGTTTTAGGCGTTTAATTACGGTCAGATGAGCATTTTTGATACCTTATTATTTGTGACACTAGCAGGACACTATTTGGCGTAGGGTCCAGGGGGCAGAGCCCCCAGAAATCAGGGGTTTTAGGCATTAAATGACCGTCATATGAGCATCTAAGGGCCCTCCTTAGGGCCCTAGGTGGAATCCAGGGGGCAGAGCCTAATAGGATTTTAGGCATTAATTTAATCATGGTCAGATGAGCATATTTTGATACCCCATTATAATGTGACACTGGCAGTTTACTATTTTTTCTTTCTCGCTCTCTTTCTTTCTATTTCTCTTTAATATACTTTTTCAAAGAAAGTGTGGGGGGAGGGGCTCGAGGATCCCGATCCCCGTCTTTCCGCGGGCCCTGATATGTAGGCATCTCTTTATTTTTTTATTGGGGGGAGGGGGGGGGAAGGGGAGGCAAGTCCTTCCCCCCCCCATCTCCTTCTTCCCTCTTTTCTTTTCTTCTTCCCCTTCTTTTCTTTCTCTCCTCTTTCCCTTCTTTTCCTTCTCTCTCTCTTTTTTTTTTTTTTTTTTTTTTTTTGCGGGGGGGGGGGCCAAGGCACGCTCGGCCCCCCCCCTGGATCCGCGCCTGGAATTGTGTATTGGGCTATACGCACTGTCGGCAAGTTGACCATGAAGTTCATATGCTGTGCAATAAATGGTACGCTAGGGCAGAAGTTCAGTATCGCTTTAAAAGTCCAGATCATCTGATATTATTTGTTATTATTGTCTCTCTTTAGCTATGCCTCCTGCTCTTGACCTCAATCACAAAACAGGAGATCGTAAGGCAAGATTTGGGATCACAAGGTAACTTGAAATTTACTTCTTTTCGATTTATTTTATTGATTGATTGATGGAATGTTTGATTAATTGATTAATTAATTTGACTCACTTTTTACTCATTCTCATTCTAATTGTGCCCCCTCCTAATAAGCTTTGCTTTTTTGGGGGGGGGGGGTTCTTCCAGTGTAATTATATAATTATAGACCGAGAGAGTCTTTCTACTTGTGTGGCAAGCCGAGAGGAAGTCTGGGAGATACATGTTATACAGTGGCGTAGAATCATGGGGGTAGGGGTGTACCCCAAGGGAATTGTAAACAGAAGGGGGACAGAGAGGAAAGGAGGGAAAGCGGAAAGGACAGGAGTGTCGTAGTCGAGTGGAATGACGTGAAATTGAAAGGTCGTGGTTCTTTATCCGACACGGCACTAATGTCCTTTGGCAAGGCTTTAACCTACATATTTTGCCACTCAATAGCCAAGAGAAAAACGGGGACCCGGTTTTTTGTGTTAGTAATTGTCTATGCCCTCACGGTGACCATATGGTAGGAATGCTCTCCAGGGAGTGGAGATGGTGCACATTGCATAAATCCAGATTGTTATTATTAAGGACGATAAAAAGAAGGTGATTGAATCCCCTTTCACACCCACCCTTAATCGTTAGTCTCGTTCGTTCGCATTATATTTACTTAGCACGACCGGCGTCTCCCACCCCTTGGTACATGTGCCCAATTATCAATTTCGATACCCGGTTGTATGTCCGAAAGAAATCATGTTCGGATTTCGTTATACGTTTCGTCATGTTCGCACATATCTATAGGGGACGCACAGGGGTATTGAAATTTTCTTGGGTTTATTTTACGAAAGTAGTTGTTTTAAGTGAAAAGGGGGGGGGGTCATATTTTGTGGAAAGTCTTCTTGAAAGTATGCCACTAGGGGTCATGTTCGACTCCGCTATCGGTCATCTGTTACACGTTTGATACGTGACACCACCGGGGTTTGAATGTGTGTTTGTTTGTTTGTTTTTGTATTTTGTTGTTTGTTTGCTATATTCACAGACCCAGAATGTCCAACTGGATTCCAGCTAAGGGGCCAGGTCTGTTACCACATCAGTTCGACGGCCACAGTTTCACGTGACGATGCCCGAAGCAGATGCGCTGGTCTTAATTCTCGCCTGATTGAAATTACGTCATCAGAAAAAGACGCTGTCATTCGATCCCTGGCGCTCGCTGAGAACAAGACGCACAACTACTGGATTGGGTTGGAGCAGCGAAATCATACTTTACGTTGGATGGATGGTTCACCCTTGAACTTAACCGTTTGGTCCATTCAAACGCAAAGAGAAACTGTAATTTCAGACTGTGTACGAACCATACCTCCGTGGAACCACTGGCACGAGACTAACTGCAATCATACCTCCCAATTCCTCTGCGAAGGGAAAATCGCAGGTCGGTAAAACTCCGCACATCACCTTTTATTTGCCATATTCCTACCCCTAGATTTTGTTATATTTCTGTTATGTTTTAAGAAGTTGTGGTATCTAAATACTGTAGTAATGTATGCCCTCTAGACTTCATCTCATGCAGATTATATCACAGTTTGAATATCACCCCAGGCAATAGTATTCTTGTATAATTCTAGTATAATGTCTGTAATTTTTATTTTTAAGGACCGACAGAGGGGATTATACTTTCAAAAGGGGTTATATTTTCATGAAGCGCGCAGTCCCTCAAAGAAATCGCTATACTACACTACAACGGGGTATTTTCAAAAGTGTGCTCTGCTCTTAAATTTCAATTATTATTTCATACATGAACATATTTTTTCATTCTTATATTTCACATATAATTTCACATTAAGGTTGAGCTTCATCGTGATATTTTTTTTTCTTCTAGATTCCAAAGAGATTTATATTTGCTCTCCAGAGGCTTGAAACTATACCTTAAAATAGTTCTCTCCGACTCGTTATAAATATCTCAACGACCCTCACAGTAATGTCTTCTCTAATGCCAACATCTTATAATAAGATAAAATAAACTCTAAATTCTAATCTAGAGAAGGACCGTGATATCTTCAGTCAAATCTGAAACGAATCACGTAGATCAACACCACTGTACTGTGTCGGATTTAATTGTTTTCTTCATTTTAAATCACAGATTCTGTTTGTATCGATGTGAAAACAACATTCAATTCATCCTGTTATTTCACGAGCAACGGAACTAATGGGACTCGAGACGAAGCTAAGGACTTTTGCGACCAAAGGGGTGCGCACCTAGTTTTCATTGAGACAGCAGAAGAGAACAGTTTTCTCTTCAATTTCACTCGTGGTAAATACTGCATCATCTTCCTTTGTATTAAATTGAAATGAAATAAAATGAAATGGTTTATTAACAATAAAAAATGAAAATCACGGCCACATGCCTATGTGCAAAATATTTTACAGATTAAAAATACAAATCTCGTCTTTAAAAATCAGACTCCTGTCGAGGGGAATTCATATTGACGAAATCTTTGATCGTTTCGAGGGAAAACTAATGATGAAATCAGAAGTCTTAGCCTCTTGTGCGTTGTCTCAAGATTTTTTTATCTCTCCTCTCCGATCTAGGAACTTCACTTGACTTGACTCGCATCCCATCGAAATAATCATCTTGATTTCTCGCCCAATATTCCAAAGAAATAAGAGTTGACGAGATTTCCGATCTGTGGTTCTCGTTTCCTCGTCCTAATGAAGTCAGGTTGGCGATAACTGGATCTTGGTCTTACGTGTTCTGCGTCTCAATTATAAAGTCGGGCTGACAAGATCTGGGACCTCCGCTTTTCATTTCCTCGTCTTAATTAAGTTGGGTTGACGAGATCTTGTATCTCGGCTTCACGTTTTCTTGTCTCGATTATGTCAGGTTGACAATATAAAGGACCTCAGCTTCACGTTTAGTCGTCTCAATTAAGACGGGTTGCCGAAATGTGGGATCTCAATTTCTCGTTTCCTCGTCTTAATTTAGACGGATGACAAGATCTGTGATATCAACTTTTTATTTCTTCGTCTCAATTAAGACGGGTTGCCGACATATGCGTACAAATTTCCCGTTTCCTCGTCTCGAATTTAGTCGGATGACTAGATCTGAGATCTCGGCTTCTCGTTTCCTTGTCTCGATTTAGTCGGGTTGACGAGATATGAGATCTCGGCTTCTCGTTTCCTTGTCTCGATTAAGACGGGTTGACGAGATCTGAGAACTCGGCTTCTCGTTTCCTTGTCTCGATTAAGACGGGTTGACGAGATCTGAGATCTCGGATTCTCGTTTCTTGTCTCGATTTAGTCGGGTTGACGAGATCTCGGATCTCGGCTTCTCGTTTCCTTGTCTCGATTAAGACGGGTTGACGAGATCTGAGATCTTGGCTTCTCGTTTCCTTGTCTCGATTGAGTCGGGTTGACGAGATCTGAGATCTCGGCTTCTCGTTTCCTTGTCTCGATTTAGACGGGTTGACGAGATCTGAGATCTTGGCTTCTCGTTTCCTTGTCTCGATTTAGTCGGGTTGACGAGATCTCGGATCTCGGCTTCTCGTTTCCTTGCCTCGATTAAGACGGGTTGACGAGATCTGAGATCTTGGCTTCTCGTTTCCTTGTCTCGATTTAGTCGGGTTGACGAGATCTCGGATCTCGGCTTCTCGTTTCCTTGTCTCGATTTAGTCGGGTTGACGAGATCTCGGATCTCGGCTTCTCGTTTCCTTGTCTCGATTAAGACGGGTTGACGAGATCTGAGATCTTGGCTTCTCGTTTCCTTGTCTCGATTTAGTCGGGTTGACGAGATCTCGGATCTCGGCTTCTCGTTTCCTTGTCTCGATTTAGTCGGGTTGACGAGATCTCGGATCTCGGCTTCTCGTTTATTTGTCTCGATTAAGACGGGTTGACGAGATCTGAGATCTTGGCTTCTCGTTTCCTTGTCTCGATTTAGTCGGGTTGACGAGATCTCGGATCTCGGCTTCTCGTTTCCTTGTCTCGATTAAGACGGGCTGACGAGATCTGAGATCTTGGCTTCTCGTTTCCTTGTCTCGATTTAGTCGGGTTGACGAGATCTCGGATCTCGGCTTCTCGTTTGCTTGTCTCGATTAAGACGGGTTGACGAGATCTGAGATCTTGGCTTCTCGTTTCCTTGTCTCGATTAAGACGGGTTGACGAGATCTGAGATCTTGGCTTCTTGTTTCCTTGTCTTGATTTAGTCGGGTTGACGAGATCTCGGAGCTCGGCTATATGGTTTCCTCGTCTTGATTAAGTTGGATGACGAGATCTGGGATCTGAGCTTCCCGTTTCATCGTCTCGATTAAGACGGGGTGCCGACATAGCTGCTGTCTCAATTTTTCGTTTCCTCGTCTCGAATTAAGTCGGATGACGAGATCTGAGATCTCGATTTCTCGTTTCTCCGTCTCGATTAAGACGGGTTGACGAGATCAGGGATCTAGTCTTCACGTTTACTCGTATAGGTTTTACGTTTCCTCGTGTTAATTAAGTAAGGTTGACAATATGTAGAGCCTCGGCTTAATGTTTCCTCGTCTTAATTAAGTCGGGTGGCCGACATCTGCGTTCTCAATTTCTCGTTTCCTCGTCTCAATTTTATCGAATGACGAGACTTGAGTTCTCGATTTCTTGTTTCTCCGTCTCGATTAAGACGGGTTGACGAGATCTGGAATCTCGGTTTCCCGTTTCCTAGTCTCGATTAAGACGGGATGATGAAAACTGGGATCTGGGCTTCACGTTTCCTCGTCTCGGTTTTCCCCCTTTTTTCGTGTTAATTAAGTCGGACGACGAGATATGGGACTTCGGGTTGCCTACTCGACTCCTCTTTCCAATGAATCGCAGCTGACAAATTATCGGATCTTGGCTTTATTCCTTCGGCATTGGTCGACTTGACGAAAGGTATTTCTTTTGTTGCGTCAACATTACTCCTATTCACATCCTTATTGCACAGCATCGTTTCGTTTTAAATGTGTATCACCTAATTTGTCATCCCCATTTGTTTAGGCTGAAAGCGCTAAATAGGCCTATCAACTGATTTATCACATCTTGCGCTTACCACCTGTGAATTTATCATTATGTGTACATCTAAGGTAATGTGAGCTACTGGATTGGCATGGCCCGCCATGGAAACTGGAGTAGAAACAAGAGAGAAATTTCCTGGATGAGCAGAGCCTCTCTAAACTATACCAACCTAGTCAGCGTCCAGAATGGATCCGGGTGCGTTCAGATTCAGAGCAGCGATAACTACACATCTTGGAAGGAGGATCGATGTGACGGAACACATGGATTCATCTGCGAGAAGTTTGGTATGTATATCACATTCGAAATTCATGGGGCGCAGTTGACCCTCCCACTTTGAAATGCAACTGGCATGTCTCTAATAATTGTAATGTACGACCCAAAAAAAGGGAATCCAACTTTGTTTCGCCTTCAAATGTTTGCATCAAAGGCACTTTAGAAGTTGCAGATTTTTTTTTTTTTTTGGGGGGGGGGGGGGGAATGCTTGCCGAAAGTAATTTTCTGAATTGTGAATTCTGAAATTATGGATCGCCTCAAGTACATGACGTTTTGTAATTATTAGGAGCATTAATCTTGACCCTGAAAAGTGCAGTAAACGTTTTGATTTATTTTAATGGGCAATTTCGCAGATAAAACGCTCATTCAACTTAGCGCAGATTTCATATTTGGCGCAGATTATCATTCAATTTAGCGTATCAGGCATTTACGAACGGAAGTAGTACATGATTGCGTAATCGTGTCAGGCTAAATTGAACGAACGCGTGACGAAAAGCGTGCATAATACATTTGTACATAAATTTGAATGAGTTACATGTTAACTTTACTTAAATATCAGGGGCCCCGTTGCATAAAACTTTGCATTGGTTGTAAATTTGTCATTAATGGTAATTTACATGACAACCTTTATTTGAGGTTGTCATGGTAGTTAATATATGTAACGTAGCCGAATTTGAACTATCGAATAGCAGGGCCGGGCTACATTATTAGTACGAACAATAAATTGAATTGGTAAATAGTGAACTTGGCCGGGAAGACCTATCGGGCTAGTAATTCGAAACAAAACAATCTCTCTTCGTTTAAACGTCATTGAGGATAAATTATTTGAAGATCATTTGCACTCTGTTCACAACTTGACGACATTAATCAAGAAAGAAGTACACGTCTGACATTCACTTATTTCTAACGTTTAAAATTCTTAGCTGACAGCTTGATCATGTGATGTAACGCATCATTTTGGTTGGTAGCGGCAAACATACAATATGTTTTCTGGCTTGTAGTTACGTAACCGTGTCGTAAACACGATCGCAAAGACTTTCGAGAAAAAAAATCAACCTTAAGTAATTCCAATAGCCTTGCCTATCACTTATCGAAATTTGCGTTCATTGCATGACGTATTACGTAATCTGAACATGATTTCTAAAGCGGGAAATATAATTTAAATTGCCCTTGAGTTGCTTTTTTTCTCGAAGTCTTTGCGATGGTGTTCAAAGTGTTCCATTGGAAACAGTGGGTTGACTTACTTTGTTAATAAAATATACTGTTTTGTTTTCCTTTTCCTGTAAAGAGCCCAGCGATTCGGTCTCATGGCTGCATCTGCAAAGACAAAGGAACAGAATACCTAACCCAGAGTACATCATCAGTGAAATATACAACTGTAGGGATTTGCATGCGTGCGCTGGTTCCTGCATCTATACTTCAGCATGCAAGTCCCTAGCCTTGGGACCTGACGGGGAAGACTTTAGATGTGTCATTGTGAACACGGAGGTTCCAACCCTCCGGTATGAGCTTGGGTACGACTTTTATACCCGTAGGCCGCGCCATGTGACTCCGTAGACCACCGCAAGTACCACGTGCGATGCTCTTAAGATGTAGCCTACACGGCTAGCTGCACGTGTCAAGTGCGCTCATCAAAATGCAGCCAAACGCAGAGGTTATAGGACATGTCTTTTAAAAAATCCTGCATGCGCTTGCGTGGTCTGCGTGCCTTCACAAATCGTGGAGACCCGTGGTCATAACCGCGGTCGTGCAGCAAGAAAATATTTGCGTCGGAGGCACGGGTCTGCGCGTTTTATAGAGGCACGCAGAACACGTTAGAGCCTGCAAGAAGTTTTTCGAAATGTCCAATCTTTGCGTGTGGCTACGTGTTTTTTAAATATTGTTTTTAATGAAGGCGTGTACACTCGGAGCAGTTGTACTTCTTTGCAAACCTCGCAATGACTTCTTGCGAGCACTGCACGGGTTACTGGCGTGGTCTACGGAGCCACATGACGCAGTGCACATCCATACGCACAGCCAAAGGAACCTGCAGAGGGTTTGCGAGTTCATCTCGAGGATTATTGCAGGTAAGGGGCGGGTGGGGGGGGGGGGGTTAAAGAGAGTTCTAACAGACCCACGAAGGGTCGTAAGACGGACGTGCAAATCTTAGAATTTGGCCTACCACCCGACCGAAGCTGCGCAAACACACGTCGTGCCAACAAAACGCACGGCGGGTTGTGACCAAATTAAGCTCGTCGCAAACGAGGCGCCATTAGAAACTTTTAGATTTGCACAACGACAACGTGCACAACGATTGCTACGATCGACGTCCGTTTTATGCACTGCCTTGAATGGACGTCACACGTATCAGTCCACGCAAATCTAAAAGTCCCTATTTCCTGACGTAGGACTACGTCAGTGATTGGCGCAGTCTTTGACGCACTGTTTGAGTTTGACGTCATATATAAACTGCGAATGCAAAATGGAAATTATATGTACCAATTCCCTGATTGATTCGTGCGAAGACAAAACGCAGTCAACGCGACGCCTCGTTTGCAAAGTGCAAAAGGTTATTAGCCTATACTCTCATATAACTTCTATAACCCATATACTTTTTGCGTATACCAATGCATAAGTTTGTAATGTGTAGATTTCATCAAAGATTCTCTTTGAGTTCATATTATAATATATGTTAAGTCTTTGTAACGTCTTTGCTTAATAGGACTAGGGTAGGTGTAGGGAATTGGAGACAGCAGGGAATTAGAGACCACCAAGCTTGAACACATCACTGTCTGTCCGTGTTGGCTTCAATATTGCTATAGAGCCATCTGTGGCCTTTAACAACACTACTGCATATTTCCAATTCATTTCGAAGACTAAAATGCGTCCTTTCTCCGAGAAAATTGGCAAAATTGACCAAGGTAAGCAATTTTGATCGTAAAATTTTGCTCTGATATAAAAACACAATTTTCACTGAATGTTGTTGTGTATGCAGATATTTAGAGGTGGCTCTTAACAAATAGTTTTAAAAGGAAGTTTATGAAGTGTGCAAACCATCACAGAAAACTTATGGCCATTGTGTGTTGTGAATGGGTGTTGCAATGCATATTATGAATGGTGTCTGATCAGAAATGTGTGCAGGCAATGGGGGATACCAGGTCCAAGATGGGGGTCGTTTGTTGTGAATGTCGAGTATGCCGAGGACAGTCAATGACCCGATGCTGGTTGGTTAATTGTCCATGTACAGAAATATTTTGGGCCACATTTGATTTATTTATTTTTGTTTGATTTTCTTTTTCATTTGCCCTATTACAAATATAAAACAAACAAAAAATTGCAAATTTTACACATTTCAAACAAATATAATGTCGAATAAAGTAACTAATCGAAAACATCAAACAGGAGGGTTGACAAAGTAAGCAAAGCTTGATAGCATGACTATGGATACATAATAATACGAATATGGTGGAACAAATATTGGTAAAAGGGGAAAGAAAGATAGAGAGAAAGAGAGAGAGAGAGAGAGAGAGAGAAAAGAAAAAAGAAAGAGGGGTGTACATCAAGATTCACAGATGTATGTGATACAATGTACACTGTTGGTCATAATGGTGGAATAATTATTTTTACCCCAGTTTAGGGAAGGATTTTTAAAAATTATTTATTTCTAATAGATCTAGATAGTAGCATACATTCTCAGATTTTATTGAATATTAATTTGCGAGTGTTTGTTTTGCGTGACTGCTAAATCACATGTGTGCTGCTATGCTAATCAGCTAGGGAACCTACGTCCTTAAATCATAATTGACAGTAATGAGGATTAATGCCTCACAAAAGGGCACTAATATAGCTGATCGACACGATTTTTATCCTGGGGCCTCACATGAACGAGGCCATTGCTTAGCCCCTGAATCATGACTGTACGCAGTGTTTGCTAGGGTACGCGGCCGCCCCCACAAATCCCCCAAAACGAAGAAAATGCAATAGATTGTCAAAAACTCATTGCATTTTCCCCCGGCCCCCAACAGGAAAATTTCCTCTGTGTGGCCATGCCTTGTACCATAATGCCTGGCCCTACAGAGGAATTTTTCCTGTTGGGGCCGGGGGAAAATGCAATGAATTTTTGACAATTTATTGCATTTTCTTCGTTTTGGGGGATTTGTGGAAGGGGCCGCGTACCCTAGCACAGGGGCGGCCGAGCGACTTCCAAAGTGGGGGGGGGGGGGCACCAACAAAAAAGGGCACTTTCTGGAAAAAAGGGCACCTACAGTGGGAAATCTCAAAGCGAAAATATACAATTTTTTAGACATTGGTATATACCCCTACATTGTGATTACATTATCAGAGATGATTTCAATATTTGTTTCTCTTCATACATCATACAAGATATCGCTTAAGCATCATACTTTACAGCTGGGTGTGATGTCTGAATATGCATTTACGAGCGAGCGAAGCGAGCGAGAAAAATTTTAAAGATCTGTGAGGTCGCAGTGCGAAAAATTACATCTTATAAAGAGGAAAAAAGCCAATCGTGATGGGGTTATAAGCACATTCTCATAACGGAAGACTGAAAAGACCTTTGATAAGTAACATAATTATATCATCTTTAAATGCGAGCGAGCGCAGCGAGCGAACTTTGGGGGAAATTGCTGTTAGTCGCTTTAAATAAGGGGCACGTTTAATGATTACATGAAAAGGAGACAATTATCGAAAGGGATAAGACACTTATTAGAAAAGAAAAGGAGCACGTGTCAAAGTACAAAGGATAATTATAAGAGGTGAAAATGAGGCATTTTTTCACCTGAAAAGAGGCACTCACCAGTGATGAAAAAGAGGCGTTTCCGAGAATGGGAAATAGGCATTTGTTGACGGAAAAGGGGCACCCGTCAGATTTTGATAGGGGCATTTATAAGAGGTGAAAAGGGGATAGGTCCCTTATTAGAAAGGAAAAGGGGCACGTATCATTATTAAAAGGGGAATTATCAGAGTTGAAAAGGGGCACTGACCAGATATGAAAAAGGGCACTTATGAAAATGTAAAAGGGGCACTTATAATAAAGGAAAATGTGCATTTGTTGAATAAAAAGGGGGCACCGTTCAGATTTTTAAAAGGGGCAGTTATGAGAAGGGGAAGGAGCTCTTTCTTTTCAATGGGGGCACTTATCATAAGGAAAAGGGGCACTTATTAGAAAATAAGAGGGGCACATGTTAAAATGAAAGGTGTTCTCATCCGAGTTTAAAAAGGGGTAGTTATTAAAAGGAGAAGGGGCACTTCTTACAAAGGAAAAAGGGGGAAGTTGTCAAAGTAAAAGGAGCACCTCTCAGTTTTGAATAGGGCAATTATCAGAGGTGAAGGGGGCACTTATTAAAAGTGAAAAGGGGCACTTCTCATACCTGAAAAGAGGCACTTACTAGAGATTAAAAAGGGCACTTATTCAAGATAATTTCAAGATTCATGAGAATGGAAAATGGACACTTATTGCAAAGGAAAATGGGAACATGTCGAAGGAAAAGGGGCACGTGTCAAAAATAAAAAGGGCACTCGTCAGAGGTGAAAAGGGGGATGGGGCACTTTTACTAAGTAATAGGGGCACTTGTCAAAGTAAAATGGGCACCTTTCCTATGTAAAAGGGGCACTTCTTACAAAATAAAAGGGGCACTTTTCCTATGTAAAAAGGGGCACTTTTGGGGTATCTGAAAAAGTGGGGGGGCACTGTGCCCCCCTGCCCCCCCGGGAGAACCGCCTCTGCCCTAGCAAACACTGCGTACAGTCATGATTCAGGGGCTAAGCAATGGCCTCGTTACTGTGAGGCCCCAGGATAAAAATCGTGTCGATCAGCATTATTAGTGCCCTTTTGTGAGGCATTAATCCTCATTACTGTCAATTATGACTTAAGGACGTAGGTCCCTTAACTGATTAGCATAGTAGCACACATATGATTAAGCAGTCACGCAAAACAAACACTCGCAAATTAATATTCAATAAAATCTGAGAATGTATGCCATTATCTAGATCTATTAGAAATAAATAATTTTTTTAAATTCTTCCCTAAACTGGGGTAAAAATAAATATTCCACCATTATGACCAACAGTGTAGTTGGATTTCAATTTGATATCATTATGAAGATAAAAAAAAAAGAAGATGCACATTTGAATATTGGGTGGCCAACTTGGGATGTATTATAGAATGAGAAGACTCACGAGGTTTCTGGACAATAGGAATAAAAATGTGAGATCAACGGGCTGGTTTATATACAGGGCGTATCATAATAAAGGATATTGAAGTTTAATGACGATTTATATGAAAACTACTGATTTCATAATCAAGCATTTTATGTCTGTTGTAAAGGACAGAATGTCCTCTTGTTAATGACACCCCGATCATACTACTACTGTCACAGTTGACTGAATAACAAAGCATTGCTGTCCACCATGTGAAAGGTGCACTGTGCCAAGTTTGATAACATTTCCTTCTTAGACACATAATCCACTCATTGTTCAGCATTTCAATATGTCTGGGCTGACACAAGCACTAATCTTTAGAATTTATCTGTGAATGCTAACTTGTCACAGTGCACCTTTCACATGGTGGACAGCAATGCTTTGTTATTCAGTAAACTGTGACAGTAGTAGTATGATCGGGGTGTCATTAACAAGAGGACATTCTGTCCTTTACAACAGACATAAAATGCTTGATTATGAAATCAGTAGTTTTCATATAAATCGTTATTAAACTTCAATATCCTTTATTATGATACGCCCTGTATACTGTAAACCTTTGTTTGTATACAAAACAGGTTTTGGGAATATCCAAGTATCCCAAGTAGGCCACATTGTTTTAAAATCGTTCAAAAATTACAGTAAGTTCATTGGCTGCATGTATCTCTTTCAAAAAGTGTTTGAACTAACTATAACAATCCCATTTTCATTCAAATTGTACTTAAAATGTCTTGATTTGTAACTGTGCCTTCTTACCTGCCCATGTATGAGAGACCTTTGGTGATGACGTCATTAATCATTGTTATCTTATTAATCAGTTACATCATGACCACAATTTTGTTACCAAATAAAGAGAAGAAGTTACTGAAGAGAATACAAAACTTTCTGTATGTGTAACATTGTTCATGTTTATGTAAATTTTGCAAATGTGCTTAAGGGTCTCCAATTCCCTACACCTACCCTATGCTAATTTTGTTCTTTTCACACGTTTTAACTTTAGATAAGTTTGTCGAGTGTTATATTTTGGTAGTCATTTTGTGCGCTGTAAAGATTTATTTCCAATCATTATTCTTAATAGGAAGCTGTTGTATATGCCGATGTTTAATGACATTAAATTGTGTTTATGGAAGTGTTTATCTAGATGTAGTGTGTTGGTGTAATAGCAAGCGGAAAATCAGTTTTAATCAATTAATATGAGAGTTACAAGAAAAGCACCGGTGGTGAAATTTTGCTAGAGGAGCAGTTTTCCATTTTTGTTATAACGCATGTCTGTCATTCCCAAACTCTTTACCCCTTTCTCTTTCTCTCTCTTTCTCTCTCTCTCTGTATTGTTTACTTTTACTCTTTTTTTCGACACGTAAATACCCTTTTTTAAATCCGATTTTCTAACCAATTGTCATTTTCCTTTCCAGACGAGTGTTATATTCAACTTTAATAATGATTTTGTTTTCGTAAAAAGATGTCTATTTGATACCTCACTTAAACTATGTTGATAGTGATAGGCGTATAAAACAAATATGTAGAATTTATGTAAGCGTGTGACATTCTGTAAAAAATCAAAAGATTTAGCCCACAGAACTTGTATATCAGCTTAAACATTTTTTTTTTAAATCTATGAAACACGGGTTCGATACAATGAATGACATCATCAAATAAATTTGATTTGATATTTCTGAATAAATTGTATCAACAAACAAAAAATCAAATGAATAGTATACCAATAGGGTTTTTCTTCATATATTTTGTTTCTTCGCAATCAATTTTCTGTGGTTGGATCTTTATCCTTGTGTTTCTGTAAGTAGACTTACTGTAGAATTGATGTACATTTGAATATCTCATATTGTAATCCAAAATCGTATGGTGAATTTATTAAAAGGAATGAAAATTCTGTAGATTTTGAGATGAAAAAAATGATTACAGTGCAAATGAATACTTTGTTTGTTAAAGCATATATGGGGCAACGTAGGCTTGTAAATGTAAATGTACTAATATTTTGTTTATTCCTAGAAGATTACAAGATTGCAATTCATGT
Source organism: Strongylocentrotus droebachiensis (assembly GCA_035222895.1). Lineage (NCBI taxonomy): Eukaryota > Metazoa > Echinodermata > Echinoidea > Camarodonta > Strongylocentrotidae > Strongylocentrotus > Strongylocentrotus droebachiensis. The sequence goes on along the minus strand of JAVYIG010005410.1, from coordinate 1,999 downwards.
AATCATGCGATTATATGCTTTGAAAACATTTTGCGCTGGTTAAATTATAAATGTTTGGTTTGGTTTAGTTACCAATAAACTGCTAAGAAAGCATGTGCATGCTTCTTTTCTCCCCTCCTCCATCTCTCTCTCTCTCTCTCTCTCTCTCCCTCTCTCTCTCTCTCTCTCCATCTCTCAATCTCTTTGTATCTGTCTTTTTTCTCTGCCGTCCTACCCTCTCTATCTTTCTCTTTCGTTCTGTCACCCCCCCCCCCCCTCTCTCTCTCTCTCTCTCTCTCACTCTCTCTCTCTCTCTCTCTCTCTCTCTATTTTACCGTCCGATGGTCCCTATATTGTTATCTAAATACACACCTTATAAACTATATTTGATGAGGCACTAGTCTATCTAAATGCTGTAGCATTTCCCGTATAGCACTCAACGGTTCAATGCACTGTTCACGATTGCTCTGATGACACTTCCTCCTCTTCAGCATTAGCGCCATCTTGTGGCACAACGTTTCGTAATGTTATCCCTACCTACGTTATTTTGTCACATTGACATTACCACTGTCAAGTTGTTCTCCAACTGCTTGTTTCCCCCTTCTCCTTTGCATATACAGTAATCCCATTTAAAATAAGTGTTAGAGTTGCTCTCTTTTTTATTTTACTGTTTTCATATTTCTCATAATCAGCTGTATTTCATCCCATCTTTGTTCACTCTTTCTATCTTTTTATGGTTTAATAGCCGTTTTTGCCTACCTTAAATATAATCGCAAATAACTTTCCAAAGGAAAGCAAATCAACCTAAAGCAATTCAAATAACCGTATGACCAACAAAATCTATATGTAAAAGGGATATAGAATCAGCCCTTGTGTTGATATTCCTCGGAAGTCTTTGTGATCGTGATTTGAGAGCACCTTGCGCTGGATAGATTGTAAATGGTTGGTTCGGTTCACTAGTGACTGCTAAGAAAACATGTGCATGCTTTTCAGCAAGCTACCAGGTGACCGACCGCTTTAAGTCCTAAATGTCATTTTCGAAATTGTTAACTTAATCTTCGGCATTATGAACGCTATTTCATTTTCGGAATTAAGAACCTTCGGAATAACGAATCCTCGGAATTATGAATCGGAAAAAAGACATGTAATCGGCTCTGTGACCGAAAATAACCATTTGAGGAATGACTCACTCCAGATGTAAACCAGACAAGTTCAAATCCGAATGGTCATTTAACACCGTTAATCGGTCAAGCGAAAGAAACTGACCAAAGAAACATGACCCGATTATCCTGTTTAGAACAATACAAGATGATGCATAAATTATGTATGGCGTTCGGGGACCAATGTATATATGAGGTTTACTGCAAGGAATGAAATTTGAGATTTGTTTCTCTTTTTGTCTTACTAATATAGGTTTAAATAATGCCTGTTTACGAGTTTGCATATATTCTTTCCAAATGTTTCTATGAGAAAATTATTATACTGATTTGGTAGCCGTCTCATAGCATCCTATATAGCATATGTCTTAAAACATGAAATGTTAATGTTTTTATATTCAGGTTTATGTCTGCAAATTTTCATGTATATTAGCAGCACATGTACTAAACGATACACACTATATAAGTAACTTTGTTTCCCGAAAAAAATATGGATAAACTGATCGAACTTTAATAAGTTTGTTTTTAATAATACATCGCCTGCGCATCCTAAAGAACCCTTGGTTTTACAGAACTTTGTTTTCGTTTACAAATGACGATAGCGTGTAATGCTATCATAATGTTATTATTAGATTTCTATGCGAGAAAGCAAACTCACTCCTCAACCTATGACTACCGGTCTAGTCAAAACATAGCAGATAAACAATCATTGATTATAGCTATTTGGAAAAGATATCTTTTCCTGACTTTATTTAAAATGATGTCTGTGTCTCGGCAGTCATTTCGTGACCTAGTGTCCTTTGCGCTTCCCTTTTAGATCGTATATGCGATTAGGATAATTATTGTCTCTGATTTCCTATAGA
>JAVYIG010005409.1:53060-137651 GCA_035222895.1 Strongylocentrotus droebachiensis | reverse complement strand
TGTTTTGTCCATGTAAGTACACAGCGTACATGCACGGGTCCGTCATTCTTGTCAGACATATTCTAACAAGATGTTATAAACGAAAAATGAGGAATAACATGGAAGGGCCATTTCTTTGTTGAATAATAATATCCTTCATTCATAACAATAACAAAACAATAATAATGATTGTTATTTTTACAATGATGATGATGATATGACGACGACAACAATGATGATGATAAGGATGATGACGATCATTAAATTAACTCTATTAACCTGGCTTTAGCTTATCTTCCCTATATAATTATGGCACCAAAAGGGTTCAAAATGGTTCTTTGCACTTAGGCCTATACCTTGAAGTTGTAATGTGTTTATTCGAAGTTCATGGTTATCATTTTTCAGAGTTGACGACGATGGAAGCTGAAGAAGTTCCCTTCAATTTCATTGGACTATGGATCACAATCGGAGTTTTCAGTGTCTTCGTCCTTTCCTTCCTCATCTATGCCCTGGTCATCGCTCAGACCGGGAAATTATTCCTCCCTCAGAGAGCAGAAGACAAGGTGCCCCTCTCCCCTGACCATCGCGATAACGATGTCGAGGCTGCTGATGAAAAGAAGACATCGCCGAGTACGAGCAGGGCCGGGATGGAAGAAACGGATAACGCGACGGTTGCCGATGAGCCGCCATCGTATGACAAGGTGGTGCTTGGTGCAACGTCGGGACAAGCTGCGGCAACAAACATGGATGATGGTGATGGAAAGACTGCTGATGATGCAAGCGTCAAGATAGAAGTTTATGAACAGAAAGTAGATACTGCGGATGAATTGTAGAATGTGTAGAATTGTATTGACTCTTTGATCCCTTCTCGGGTAATGGGGGTATAAACAAACATAAAAGTATAAATAGCAATGCATGACTTGTTACATTGATGGCATTAATCCATACACGCTTCACAGAGTAACATTGTTTTGAAAAAAATTACGTGTAAAAAAAAAAAAAAAAAAAAAAAAAAACAATTTTCAGATTTTGGTAAAACTGTGAAAACGTGGCACTTGCAAACATGATGTCAGCAAAATGTAAGCTGTAAAAGATAATACACAAGAGTTTTCTTGTATGATGATACGTAGGCCCATTCGTAGAACCAATTCAATTAAATACATACAAAATAGAGCCAGTGCCGCTGACAGGGGCGACACCCCAATATATTCCCAAATTCATAAATCTAATGTCCCTCGAGCTTTGAAAAAGCGCCCATAATCTGATGTTTTCTCGTGCCCTTCATACAATAATTGCCCCTTGTTGCCACTATTGAAGGTATGAAAATATCCCCTTGTTTTGTTATTAAAATAACTTGCCGTTCTGAAAAAGTACAACTTCTGTTCAGAATGATTGCAGCTACCATCTCATTACGCATTTGCTCTTTCTTTATCCCTACCATCAACAACAATAATATTCAGCAATTAACGATGAGGTCACACTTTTCATGTTTCCTAAAGGTACATGTAATACTCTTATGTTATCCACACACCTTATCACAGTTGCACCGAAATCTGGCACATTTTTGAAAATGAAATAACAAAATTTAAAAAAAAAACACGTAGCTTTGTCGCAATAATGCTTTGTTTGGGGGTTTCGGTTTTTCTGTTATGATAGGTGGAATGATAGATTAATCTTTATAAACGAAACGTCGGAGAATATAGTTCATTTTTAGAGTAAGAGAATATACAGTTCATGTTTAGAGTAAGATAATATATAGTTCATGTTTAGAGTAAGAGAATATACCGTTCATTTTTAGAGTCAGAGAATATATAGTTCACTAAATAATGCTATGGTTGATTAAAATTATATTTGTCAAGATAGCAGAGATGTAGTAGTTAGACTTGTATTTTTGTTTGTATTCTGGAAGTAGCACATGACTGACATTTAATCATTTCATAACAAGGGGCACCATTCATTTGATAAGGGAGAACATTTTTGTTCCCTATAACAAAGAGGTCTTCGAGTTTGAAATGAAATGGGGTTATGTCGGTCAAAAGGAATTTGTTTATATTGAAAGGGGACGCTTTATTACCTGGAAAGGAGGGCATAGTGTTCCATTCCCCAAAGGAGGAAGAAAGTAGTTCAAACTACATTAAAATTACTGGTAATTTTCAGAACTTTCACGTCACATGATAGGCCTCTTACCAAAACAATTGTTATTCCTCCGTTTTTACGTGTATTTTTTAAAATATGACTTGACCACCGTTGTAAATAGTTCATATGCATAAGATCAGGGTTATGACGTGTTTGTACATTGCTGACAAACAATATAAAATATCAGACTGCCTTCGTTTTGTATGTGTATTTAGGAAAGTATAGCACGTATACCATTACTTTAAAATCAGTATACAGATTTCAAATGATGTGAAAGCTTTACAAAAATCTTTTTCTCTGTAATATTGAAAGAGAGCATGTATATATTATGAAAGCTGAGACTATATAATGAAATAAAATAATTAAATGTTAATACTTTGAATTTGAATGTTCTATATATCATCATAAGAAAAATCTACTGAAATGATTTATTTGTTTTAAGTTTCATTTTTGTGCCAATTACTTAAATTCATTTATTAGTACATGCAGTAGTATTAGGCCTAAAAAAAAGAGGTTGTATTGCCCTTTAGGTGCCAGCACCTGGGTCGGTCGATTTTCTTTCTTCTTTTTTGTTGTTGGCTTTTTGTTGTTGCTTTTTTGTGTCTTTTTGGGCTGATATTTTTCAGAAAAAAAAGTAAATAAAAAGCCGACCGTAGATTTTAAGATATTTGGGTAGGTCGCAAAGGGCAATACAACAACTTAAAAAAAAAAGCCTTATTAGTATTGTTATCATATACGATGGTGATGATGATGCTCATCATCATCATCATCATCTGTGATCTATTCTAAATGCAGAATTGTATACTCTTTATAGGAATTATTTGGCAACAAATTGAGAACATACATCTGTGGTGCATACGAATTCAAATTTATGAATTAAAACTCATTTTTTGTTCTTCTAAATAGAAATAAAATATAATATTTCATATGCATATATTACTAGTTCCTCTTGTATGTCGTGTCTTTATTTGTGTCGTGCATGCATGTCCTCAGCTCATTTCTTCCTCCATAATATATGCATAGTAGTTCTGATTTTCTATCATATTGCCTTTTATTACCCTCTCACTTGCTCTTTTCGTTACACATTACACACATCAGTATCCACTCTCTCTACTGTCTTGGCCTATAATTTCACACTTGCTTTTCATCTTAACTGCCTCCACCCTGCTCTGTAATTCTCTTTCTCTCTCTCCTCCTCTCTGTGCCCCCTCCACTCTCTCTCTCCCTCTCACACACACTCACATGCAATAGCAATACTGGCAAACTATGTCACATCCTTATTTTGAATATATAATTCATTCTTCCACATACATGTGACAAATATGAAAATAAATTTGATCGAGGGAAATTCTTGAGGAAACGAGACCCCCAAAAAAAGAAAAGAAAGAAGAAAGAGATATGTCACTTTTTTCTACATTTTATTCATGAGAAAATTTTCAACAAGAAACTTTTTTATCAACTTTGCTGCCGCCATACAGTGTTCAACTGTAATCACAGTATGTAACAATAGAATACAGTGGTTTTTTTTACAAGTCAACTTGTTATACACATCAAATATAACCACTGATATTTTTTTTTTAATTGATAAGTTGATAATTGACTACATCTGCACACCAAGGCACAAATGGGTGCAAAGAACTAGTACATATATTGAAGTAACATGGATCACGATTATCCAACTTTTGTTGTTGTTCTACATTGGAGAGAATTCTTTATAACGAGTTCATGTATAATATGGCTGTAGGGATGGCGTCACAAACAATTCATTACCGGTATAAAGCAGATCTGACAGCTGTGTACAATGTAAGCTCTTATTCCAATTCGTATTAGATATTATAACATGTTAATTGATCAACGATAAGCATGTTAATGATATTAATACACTCAGGAGTTTGTAACTGTCTACAAAATACAGAATGAGTAATTAACAATTGCTGACTGTTTGCTGATTCTGTTTATCAAAACTAATCATTAAAAAAAAATCACCAAAGAGCAATTAGAAATCATCTTCTTTAGTCTTCAGTTATTAAGGTGAGAAGAGACATCACATTGTTTTTCATTTTCCTTGACAACATAAAGACAAAATGAGGGATAATACAGTATAATGCCCACCAGCAGCTACTTGGAACAGTTCAAAAAACTATTTTCCAATATTCAGATCATCATCTGTTAGTCTGAACATTTGAAATAGCTCTGTGTATACTTTTTCTTATTCATTGTTGAATACTGACAAAAGGTCTACACAAACACATGCTGATATTAGAGATCAGATATTGATCTTAAGAATGTATTTTGGAATCTACTTTATTCAACTGTCCCTATAACAGTTGAGGTTTTCCTGATATCTGTTATTTTTTTAAAAATCTTTCCAAATTAATAACAGGAACAAAAGCAATATCAAACAAAACAGACAAAATGCTAGTGTTAACACAGAGGACAACCATTCACTCTTAAACTTCAAATTTAACATCAAATTTTGTCAAACTCAGTAACAAGGTAGACAGTGAAAACTAAAAACAACCTTTCAAATTTGCTTTTGCAGAAGATAAAATTCAACATGTTAAAGAACACATACCAAATGGTGCTTGTTTGAGAAACAATGAAAAAACAGAGAACAATTTTTTTTAGAGTGGGAGACAGTAATATTCAATCAGGAACAAGTTAAATCAGAATAATTGCAGGGGGGGGGGGAACCCAATAACTCAACAGTGCCAATTAGGCCTGAGTCATCACGGGTTTTGCCGAACCCGGGTTTGACTTGAAAATTTCGGGCGGGGACCGGGTACCCGAAATTTTCACCACTGCACTGACACTCAAAATCGTGTGCATGCAGCGGCGGGAGTTAGACTAAGTTGCTGTTCTAATAATGCGACGGAAAGGACAGTTACTGCTTTCAAAACAATAAAATAATCAATTGAATTAAATTAAGATGCTTTAAAAAATAAATGGATATCGTTTCAGTTGACGGTAGGTGTTTTTATCGCTCTAAAATTGAGGCTGCAAGAAAGGAATCACGCTTCGTGGTACCGATCGAGTGCGTTCAGAAACGGAAGTGGAAATAGATCGATGACCCACTGAAGACAGAGCAAGAAAGTGCCACACAGAAGACTAAAATGTTGATCAGACTATCGCAATTAAATCGTAATACTAAAAGCATTAATTTAATTGTCAAAATATATCCACAATATAATGGTTTACCCTTGATAGTTTGATGAAGGAAAATAAATTAAAGCTCTTGAAATAACATCGAAGTGCCTTTCGTCCGTTCTAAAAATGCGTGTATAACGGCAAGCAGAAGTTACGAGTCAAGCTTGATATGCATGTTTACATCCCTGCACCGATCATCCGACCTGATCGGAACAATAAGCATTAAACCATTAAAAAAACATCACGTAAGACTTTGAGGGACTCCAATTCAACAAAATTACCGTAAAATAGATATTTGCTTTGACAAATAATACTATAGATATTCATAATATCTTACAGAAATAATGATATTTCATGAGCTACGTTCTCGATATCGAGTTCAGCTAGCCATCATTTTGAAATGAGACGTAGTTGTCATGCAGTAGACTGTAGAGGGCAGTGTGCAGCAGAGAGAGGAAAAAAGCGCGGGCCTGAGATCACGTGATGTTCACGTGCCTATTACGTGATTTTTTTTTCTCCCTCTCTGCGATGCGAGCTGCCGTATTCCACTGCGCTGCATGCATGACAACTACGTCTCATTTCAAAATGATGGCTAGCTGAACTCGATATAGAGTACGTAGCTCATGAAATATCATTATTTCTGTAAGATATTATGAATATCTATAGTATTATTTGTCAAAGCAAATAACTATTTTATGGTAATTTTGTTGAATTGGAGTCCCTCAAACTCTTACGTGATGTTTTTTAATTGGTTCAATGCTTATTGTTCCGATCAGGTCGAATGACGGTGCAGGGATGTAAACATGCATATCAAGCTTGACTCGTAACTTCTGATTGCCGTTATACACGCATTTTTAGAACGAACGAAAGGCACTTCGATGTTATTTCAAGAGCTTTAATTTATTTTCCTTCATCAAACTACCAAGGGTAAACCATTATATTGTGGATATATTTTGACAATTAAATTAATGCCTTTAGTATTACGATTTAATTGCAATAGTCTGATCAACATTTTAGTCTTTTGTGTGGCACTTTCTTGATCTGTCTTCAGTGGGTCATCGATCTATTTCCACTTCCGTTTCTGAACGCACTCGATCGGTACCACGAAGCGTGATTCCTTTCTTGCAGCCTCAATTTTAGACCGATAAAAACACCTACCGTCAACTGAAACAATATCCATTTATTTCTAAAGCATATTTATTTGATTATATTGAAATATAAGTTTGTGAATTGCATATTTTTAGTTCTATATTTCAAAATATCAGTGTGAAATTTAATTTTGAAAAACCCGAAACCCGAAAACCAAAAACCGGGTTTCAGCTCGACGGTCGGGGCCCGGGCGGGGACCCGTTTCGACTCAGGCCTAGTGCCAATTACAACTATGAATTCTGTTAATAACCCTTATTGTAACTCTAAAGTGACAAATTATTTTGTAGTATTTAGAGATGGAATTTTAGAATTGGAAACAATGTTTATCTCTTACTTTGTTCAAGATATTATCACAAGACTTTTGAAATTATTGAGTTAATAATTGCCTTGGTTAAAAAACAGTGGATGGTGCAGCCTCTAAAACGGTCATTCGCAAAACATGTGGACTTGAAATGCAGCTACAGGGCTACATTAATCTTAGGAAACAGTGAAAGTTGTACACACTGATATTCAATACCGCTCTTAACTGTTTTGCATTTGTCTATAATGATGTATTACATTGGATTAGGATTCATACACATTGCATCTTACTTCACAGGGCTAACTTATTTGATAGGTTTGAACTCTCTTGTTGTTATATGCATGTACTATGATATTCGGTGCCTTACACAAGTGGGCAATAATAGTATATAGGAAAAGTCAAGTGGTAAAACTCCCTTTACTGATCACTGAATACATGACAGACAGTACAATATTATAGAAACACAGACTTTCACATTTTCGCATAGATGCTCTCCTCCCTCCCTTGCATCCTCTCTTCCGTCCGCAATCACGGAGAGGACTCTTTGATTGAGCCACAGGCCAATAAGGTATACCCGGACCGCTTCAATCACACTGGAGATCGAGTTAGTGATGAAAAATAAAGATATGTACAGCTTCACTTCCCTTATGTATATACAAGAGATATATTTACAATGCTGGTTTTGTACTGACTCAATCCTAGACCATTGACTTCACTTTTATTTAAGTACAAACCATGATCAATAAACACCTTGGAGACAGGAGCATTTAGCCATGCTTGTGTCAAAATGTGTCAACACCGACAAGAGGCTACATTTGACACGTCCCTGCATCGGCCCCACTTCCTCCCGTCTATTAAACTGCTCTCTTTCGTAAAATCTATTTACAACGTGCCTTCCGGGCAACAGGACTCTTCTCACAAAAATGCAAGGAACCCTGTAGTGGGTTGAATTCACGAAATCAGTAAATCGCCCTCAAAGTCTTGGGTACAGACAGGGTACAAACCTAGACTTGTCATGATGGTGAGTATGAGTTTAGACCAAATAATGACGACTGCCTATCTGACAGATCCTATACGCAGAAATTCTGTCTTCATGCATGCATTTACAACAAAAACTTGAATTGCATAAAGCAGTTCTATCTATTAAAAGCAGAGGAGGGACGTTCAGTGGTTTCGACAATAAAATGTTTCAGAAATAGACAATAATGTGGTAACCAACACACAAAAAATGCCACTAAAGAATAAAAGATGTATAGCTTTATACCACATGGGTCCCCAGTAACTTGCATATCGTCATCAGGACTACACTGTGCAATAAAATATTCAATGATTGCCGACATCTGTTGGTCCGCTACTCCCATATTACTTACAAAATTTGCCTGGTAGTATTACTTCTTAAGGAATCAGATCACCAGATGAATTAATGCACAATGTCAGACAAAATCTCTGCAGATGTTGTATTAGAGCTTTGGGCATGGCAATAAGCAAATGGATATATTTGAAACAAAGTCAAGTAATGCACAGGAGTCGTCTCACTAAAAACGTACCTTATTCTTTAACTCTACAGTCAGCTGCTTTATGTTCTTAACCACATTTATCAATTAAAATTTTAAAATGCACTACTAAGACTAGGTAGGAAATATTACACTTTAAAAGATAGAGGTACATGAAGTATGCAATGTAAGCTGGTCCCCGTTTCACAAAGCCTTTTTTCAATGACAAATGACAAATATCAGTGACAAATCTGCTGATAACCAATCAGAAGCATGGATTTCAGTAGCTTATAACAACAACTGTCATTTGTCACTGATGACAAGCTTTGTGAAACACCCCCCTGGTATTACAAGAGGAGCAAGAAGAAGCTGGGACTTGATGTCAGAATGTGAAGGACCAATTATTCTGCTCCAATGGACATTGACCGCAACAATTACTGGACATCCAAGTCAAAACATCGTATAGGATTCTTACTGCAAAATAAACAGATACAAGCCTCTCCAAGAGTGCGATGACATGCAACCTCACGTCCAGTAACTCTAGGTAAACCAGTTAGAACGACCCCAAAAGATGTGACGTGGATGCTGATATGTCCATATTGGTGCTGTTGTCTATTGTTGTAAGACAGGATGGTCCACCCGTCCTGCCGTTCTCTCCAAACAGTCGATGAGGTGGCTGGGGACCAGTCAAGAACTCATACTGAGAAACGCATTCTACAGACACGACAAGGTACGCCTGCTTGATCAACAGCCGATGCCCTGGAGACCTCGGGACTGGCCGGCTCACACACCCCCGGTTGGTTAGGTGAAGCGATAAGGACGTCACGCAGGCAACAGGTCAAAGTCTCTGTTGACCTCCACGATGGGTACGTGGCTGGAGTGGACCGGAGGAGGGCTCTTGAAATCCCATTGCTTGAGTTCTTGAAGCTTGAGTTCCCATTCCAGCTTCTGAATGGCATAGAGTGAAGCTGCCTCATGCTGGTGGCGTTGTAACAGCTCCTCCTGAAAGACATAAATCATGGAAAATATATTAACAACAATGTCTTCATACAGAATCAAAAGTGGACCCAGTGACCGGTGTAATGATATTGTATATTGTATATATAAGCGCTTTGGTCATTAACATTGTAACTGGTAAAGAACTTTGTAAGAATAGTTTGTCTTCGCTATTAGTATACAAATAATACACAGCAGTGAGGGCATTAGTAAGAATTAGCCACACATGGTACTGTTGAAACCGTCTAAACATTTGGACTGTTTCGAAGGTACAGAGTGTGGGTAATTTTTACTAATGCCCGAACAAAATGATGCGTTTTATTTCTTTTATAAAATAAATGTCTGGTCACTTGTACGCTTTCAACCAATCATTTGATTAGGATCTGCTTTAACATCTTATATAAATAGTAGTTATCAAGAACACTGGCAACAACATCCAAGGCTGTGTTACACAAAGCCTCCTCTTGGTTGAAAAATTACAATAATTACAAAATGTGAAACAAAAGCACAAGAAACAAAAATGTGTGCACTGGTAATATCAAATGTACTCTTTAATTAGTACTAATAGGAATCAATCTTAATTAAGCTAGAAATGGATATTCCAAATGAAATCAAAACAAGGCTGATGTGCTCTAGAATGAAGGAACAAACATGTAAAATATCGTTCCTCTTTTGAAGTTTCATTCTCTAATGATGATATCAAAACAGAATTTGTACAGATATCACCAAGAAAATTTGAAATAACTTACCTTCAGCTTCTCATATTTCTCATCCACATCTTGTAGCCAAGAGATAAACTGCCGTCCATTGAACCTCTGCCTGATGCTACTCTTATCTTCCAGAGGCTACGGGAAAAAAAAACGACAATAAAGTCATACATCAGTTGAATTTTCATGACAAACTATCAGCTTGGTCTAAATTTGATTGTATCATTTTTCATGGAGTTGTTAAAATGATATGATAGAAAAGGAGGCTGTAAGCTCAGGATAAGTAAGTCTATAACGTTACACCCAAGTCACATTGCTTAACTGACTACCAACCAACTCCAGAACAATCAAGCTGGGGCAATTTGGGATAATGTAATTGTTTTGATTGGTTAGGTGCCAGGCTGGTTGGTATGACCATGGTATATACGTAAGCTAAAAGATGTCTCCAAGTAAGTTTATGAATGTAGATACACAATCAGTCATTTAAAACCCAAAAAAATCTACCCGTCAAACTAAAACTTTTAACATCCTGGGTAGGAAGCATAAATAATGATTTGACCCTGGATATTAGAGTAATCCTTGTCTGTGTGGCAACATACACAGAATTGATGATGGACGCAAATAATTTACTGTAACTGGCATTTAAGGAACTGGGCCCATTGAACACACATGAATAGTTTTTGAGAATAATAAATAAAGCATCCACCACATATTTGCCTCCTTTAAAGCCCCACTGCACCACTTATAGCTACTTGCGCCCTTTATATAGCAAACAATGCCTAATCGGTGACCATTGGTCCCCCATGATCCTCTTTTTCTTATCATAAGTGAGAGCTGATTTGATGAGAAAGCCACCTGTCAGTGACCTTGCAGGGTGGTCTAATCCCTCCTTTAAACTAGTATAGATGGGCTTTAATAAAGGATGGCTATATGATTCTCACCAGTGGTTCCGGCATGTTGTATATCTCCATGTCCTTGAGGACTGTGCACACACTGAAAGGGATGGTCTGGTTGACTAGCGCCCTCGCAGCCCGTCCATGGACTCTCACAATGTCCTGTTCTGCAGCCAACATCAGCTTCTCCTGTTACACGAAAGCAAATGGAAAGATGATTAACCATAAATAAATGCAGAAGTTACAACACTTTCAACATGCTGGTGAAGAGCATCACCGTTAAAGGTTTGTTGAAGACCCACTTGTCTTCAGAAGCCTTCGGATAAATTTCTTGTTGTGGCCGTACAGTAGCACTATAAGGGTGATGAAAAAGTTCAGCACTACAAGGAATTTTGAAGAATTCAACAGGAAAGTAGCTGCGCTATATAAATCCACCTTTTTTGTTATTCTCAAGATTTTTGAACAATTCTGGTTTAGAAATGGAGATTGAAATTCCTTCGCAAAGAAGTTTTAACTTTGATTTACTTTGATTTTTATTCTTCAAATTCTAGGTTTATGTTATTATATAATTTCTTTGATCTTTTCTTAGCAATGATAAGAATTCAACCAAAAGAGCATTTAAAGGCCATCTGTACTAGTGTACAGGAGGGATTAGACCACACTGCAAGGTCACTGGACAGGTGGTTAAACAGAGGATCATGGGGGACCAATGATCACCGATTATGCATTGTTTGTTATATAGAGGGCGCAAGTAGCTACAAGTAGTGCAGTGTGGCATTAATGGTGAATGCAAAACTTACCCTTTCTATGTAGTGTCTGAGCCGCAGCTCATGCCGAATCTTCTCCTGCTCGGAGAATTGAGCCAGCAGTCCATTGGTCAGGTTCACTGGTGCTGTCATCTGAAAAAAAAGGGGACATTGTTTGTTATAGCATCATGTTCTGTATGTATTTTAAAGAGTTTTGGCATAGTTCCTTCAAGGGTTCAACATAAATTTGTATCCAGTTCCAATCGATCCCCCATACAGTGATGAAACTTTTGAGGCAAATTCTTAAAATTACAATTGACATTCCATTGATAACTAAGATTAATTAATAATAATAAATAATAATAGTCATTTCTATAGCGCCGTCTGTCTAGAAATTCTATTCCGAGGCGCATTTATTATTACCCCAGCTTTAGCCTAGCTGCCATTACAGCACTCTAGCATTTCAAGGAATTAATTCCTACCAGGAACCCATTTACCTCACCTGGGTCGAATGTGGCAAATGAAGATTAATGCCTTGCCAAAGGACATTAGTGCCAACTGCATGTAACCCATAATGGTGACTATATTTTTGGCCTAAATAAGTCTATCAAATCTTATAACGTTGCAGTTATGTGTATTAAACTCACCCTAGGAATGACTTGTACAATCTTGATATCAGGGTCAGACTGCAGGAGGTAGTTCTTCCTGAACATGAGGTACTCCTTGTATCCATTGGGTGGTTTGGGTTGCACAGATGCCATCAAGGTCTTCTGCCTCTCTGCCACTTGGTGCCTGATGTTGAGGAAAGCCTCGATGGAGTTGACCTTCTCCTGGGGCGCCGAAGAGACATGGAGGGCCTCTTCCATCTGCTGGTTCTGACGATGACGGGCCATCTTGCGCTTCCTCGGATGCGAGTCCATGTGTGTCTCTTCATTGTTGGATGCATTGGCGTTTGGTGGCACCGTAGCAGCTGCTGCCGCTGCTTCCACTTGGTTGCGTCGGCTCCGCGTCATCGGCTGTGAAAATGTCGCCTTGTCCTTATCATCCTTTTTCTCCTCATTGCCATTACTGTCACTGTTGCTGGTTAATGCCGAGTTTGATCTCAGAGTCCTTGTTACTTTTGCAGGTTGCTTTTCGTCGTTTGAGCAAGTAGAGGATGTTGTTGAGCTTTCACTGCTCTTTTCAGTCTTGTCATTTTTATCTGCTGGTGCTTTTTCAATACCCTTCGGGGATCCTGATCTCGATGGTCCATTGATGGATGAGGTCACATCAGGGCTTCCTCTGGCTGGCGAGCGCCTGCGCTCTGCCTCCTTGGTTACGGGACTCTTTTGAGCATTGCCATTTTCCCCATTTGACCCACTAGTCCTTTCATTCACATTGCCCAATGGTTTGGTATCATTCTTGTGATTTCCAATATTTGAACCTGAGGCACTTGTGGACGACACAGATGAAGTACTAGATGATGTATTATCTTTGGATTTATGTGATGCATCACTGCTAATCCGTAGTAACAATGACTTGATTTCTCCTGCATTATCACCGGATGATGGGGGTGAAACAATGTAGTATTCCCTAGCCACAGCTGGGAAAGGGGATCTCCTGTCAGGGGACTTCCTGGATAATTGTTCTTGTGTCTCTTCACCAGCTTGTGGTGATGATACCTTCTCATGAGTTTTAGAGTCCTCTTTGACCTGAACTAGAGCAGACTGTGTGGACGTAGTAGCCTCCTCTGAAGTATCCATCTTTTCTTCTTTCCTTGAACTGTGGCTGTGGTGCCTCTGATGCCTGTGATCCTTCTTATGGGATTTATGCGAGCGGTCCTTATGCTTTTTTGTCTTATCTCTCCCGTGGTGCTTGGTTTCGTGGGACGAGTCTGATTCGCTTCTCTCCCTTGATTCAGGAATGCTTTGTGAGGGAGATTCCCTCCTTGATTCTGTTCTTTGATCACTGTCTGGTTCTGAGCGCTCACTCTCATGCCCTGAGGACTGTTTACCTGGACTATGAATCCCTGAAGTTTGCACACAATTTGACGACACAGACTCCTGTTGCACAGACAATGAATCACACACGCTCGGCGTCTCTGAATGTTTTGAAGATGCTGTATGTGCACTTTGTAAAGAAGGTGAGGATCTCGTAGGAGAAAATCTATTCCTGTTTGACACAGGATCTGGCCTTGTAATGGTTGTTTCCATAGTTCTCACTTCATTCTCATTGGCATTGAAATCATACGGAGACACCGCTGCTCTGCTGTCAGAACCCGACTGCCTGTCTGTCAGAGGACTTGGAGCACTGCAAGACACCCTCGCGCTTTCAGTCCTCAGCGAAGACACAACTTTTCCAGATAGTCCGTTATCGTTCAATTTGCTCTTTAAGTTCCATGACAGTATGCCATCATTGACTGTAGTACTATCAGCTTTACTTGAAACCTCCTTGTGAGTCTCCCCTGCCATATTGGAATCATCCGATATGTAGAGATTTGTTTCACTTACACAACTGTCTGAGTCCTCCTTCACCTCCGTCAACGTCACTCTCGTGACAGGCAAGGAGTCTCTAGTTCTCTCCAAAGGAGCCACAGAGGTGGATATGGACGGACTTGGTAGCCTTCGCTCCTCCTCAACACATTCCAACTTAGACGACGTAGATGTCAAGTGGGGATCGAAGAGATCACTCTCCGAGGTGGTGGTCGACGACACAGAATTGGGCGCTGCGATGTCGCGCACTTTGGGTATTGTTCTTGTTATTTCCATAACGTTGGCACCCTTGCCAGATTTGTCAGGTGATGCCCAGTGGATGGTGATCTTCTGCTCACTGCTCCCGCTGTCCTGGGTAAACTCGTATGGATCTGCGGCAGGATTACAAAGGAAACCACATCATTAGATTGAATAAATACTTAATTATGACACACATATAACAGCATAAAAAAGGAGTGACTACATTGAAAAGATTTTTCCTCACACTTTATAAAGAAGAAAGCAAAGAAATTGTCTTGAAAGTTCAGAGTATTTTTGCAACTGTTCCTTTCAGAAATATGGATAGCGAAAAAAAACTTCCTTGTCCAGTAGAACGTAACCTTTCAACATTATATCTTTGAGCGTTTTCTTTTATGTATTTGAAAGTGTCAAGGAACTTCTTCCTGATATCTTCGAGGGGAAGGGGGCTGCATTCCAAGTTGAAACATCGTAATCATAGCCATCTTTCAGGGAAAGCTACAGTAATAAAAATAGACCAGGACCCTGTCTTACAAAGAGTTATGATTGATCCAAATCAATCACATGTCCTCCAATCAAGTTTGCAGTCTCCCATCTCTTATGTACATAGTTGCGATTGATATCAACTCTTTGTAAGACGGGGCCCAGTTATTTCAAACTGAGTTACCTTTTCTATAACAACCCTCACCTTCAGGTAGTTCGGTACCGTTCTTCACCACCTTGCTGCTGTTGAGGTTGTTGTGGACCACATTGATGGGGTGCGGTGAGGCCATGCTCTCAGGGGATGACGGCGACCTCACCACATGGTCTGAGCCGTCACTACTAGAGGCTATGATCTCCAAGCTCATGAGGGAGTGGATCTCTGTAGAGCAGGCGATGTCCAGGGGGGCTTTCCCTCTCTTGTTGACCTGGAGAGGGTTGGCACCATGCTTCAGGAGAAGTTTGACAACCTGGAAAAGAACAAGGAAAAGAGGGGAGGGGTTAAATAGGAGAAGGCATATGACGAGAAGGACGTTCCAAAGAGCTCAATGTAATAAAGTTCTACTTGTTTACAGGGAGAAATCGCAAAAATTACATGGCAAAAAAGTGTTCGTTTTGTTTTGAAGTAAAGTTTTCATCATTGTAAGTTAAGTGTACTCGCACTAACTCAATCGCATTGATATTTTCTTGTTCTTAAGATAATGGTCCAATTAGGCCTCCAAGCCACTTCACAATAAAGCTGGTGCGGGTTTCAAAGTTTCCTAATAAATTGGTATCACCAAATATCAAACGTTCTCTTTTCTTTTCCTTTTCTGTTTTTTTTTTTTTGGGGGGGGGGGGGGGGGTTGGGGGAGGGACGATCATACGCCATAACTATTGCAAGCAGCTTGCATTAGAACAAATTGTTCACGAATACTGCAATTCATTCCACTAATGAAAACATTATACTGAACTACTTTGTACATTTTCCTATAAAAAAAAAAAAAAAAAAAAAAAAAAAAAAAAAAAAAAAATGTTTGACCGAAAACCGTCCGGTTTTTTACTAGAAGTTGAACGGAATTGGAAATATCAGTAATGTTACAACACTAATAGGTACATGGTCGTCTAACATCATTATTACCTTGACATGACCGTTAACAGCTGCGTCGTGAAGAGGTGTATCGTCCTCCAGCCCCATGGTGTTGACCGAGGCACCTGCTTTGATGAGGACCTTGGCTACCTCATAGTAACCGTGATTGCACGCTTCATGGAGTGGAGTCCAGCCTACACCAGAAATAATAATAATAATATAACATTTACTAGCTGGACCCGCGGAAATCCGCGGGATTCTAGAGGGGGGCGGGGGGTGTAAATAGATATATAGAGACTGTCTAAATTAAAACCACCAAGAACTTTATTTGCCATTCAAGCCATTAAAAAAATATACTTGTTTAGGACCCGCGGAAATCCGCGGGATTCTAGAGGGGGGCGGGGGGTGTAAATAGATATATAGAGACTGTCTAAATTAAAACCACCAAGAACTTTATTTGCCATTCAGGCCATTACAAAATATACATGTTTAGCGTCCCCGCCCGCTTCCTTTTTGGGGGCCGCCTCCAATTTTTTTTTTTTGAAATTTTTTGAATTTTTTTTTTTTTTTTTTTTAGGGGCCGCCTCCTATTTTTTTTTTTTGAAAGAAAAAAAACATAAAAAGCACTGCTAAAATGTATTTCTGACTTCAAAAAAAAAAAAAAAAAATCTCGGCCGCCATCTTGAAAAATAGCCTGAATGTCAGGGAAAATGTACGGAGCGGCCATTTTGAAAGAAAAAAAAAAAAAAAGGGCCTCCTCCCATTTTTCTAAAAAACAGGACGCTTTAAGCATGTTTTTTTAAAATTTGGCCTTATATTAAATTAAAAAAACAATACAACTGTACCGGTAGTTATTCTTTAAGCCACTGGAACTGCGTAGAGTTCTGTAGAGTGGCGTACCGACTACGCAGAAATTAGGCTGCGTATTAATGGGAAAAAAGTCCCTGCGTAGGTTATGCGTAGGCTGGCGTACGGGTTTGCTTATGGTTGCTTACTGTGTTGAAAGCTTTTACTGCTTTGTCAATCTGGCGTAGGGTAGCGTACTGTTGCGTAGGCATGTAGCGTAGTGTTGCGTAAAAAGACGTACTTTCTGCGTCAAGTTTCTATGCCTAAAGTACGCGAAAAAAATTAAACATGTTGAATTGTTTTTGTTCATCTTGCGTACCCCTTTCCGTCCCTCAGCATATAGTAACGTAGGCCAGCGTAGGTGGTACGCAACACTACGCAACTCTCCGTATTGACCCACGCCAATTAGTGACCCGCAGGTGCCACAAATAAAGTATTAAAAAAAATGCTCATCTGACCCTAATTAAACGCCTAAAACCCCCAAGCTTTCGGGGGTTTATGGCCCCTTGAAACCCGTGGACCCCACGCCCATATTATATATACACTCAACTTGCTGCGATCTGATCTCTCCCCCCCCCCCCCACTTTGAAGAACGTAACCCCCTGAGCTTTTGGGGGTTTATGGCCCCTTGAAACCCATAGACCCCACGCTTATATTATATATACACTCAACTCAGGACCCGCGGAAATCCGCGGAATTCTAGAGGGGGGCGCAGGCAAAAAATTAAGTTTTTCATTTCTGGGGCTCCATTTCAAATTTTCGGAAAATTTTCGGGGGCTACTTTTTCAACTTTTGGGGGTTCTTTTTTCTGGGGCTACTTTTTCATTAATTCATAAAAGGATAGGCCTACACTTTGTTGAGATTTGTTTAGTAGGCTAAGGTTTGAGGCTTCCTACATCCTACTTCATAATTGCCTATTTAAAAAAAAAAAAAAAAATCTCTAGTTCAATAACTAAGTTTTCATGCATTGATTTGATGCAAGAATTGTAACATAATAATAGTTCCTAGATTGTGATTATTTCTGACCATGAATTTCGATAATCATTTTTCAAAGTAAAATTTTCATAAGAAAATCAGACAGTCGTTTAAAAACGTAGACATTAGTAATACTTTTACTAATTCTAAGCTCAGGTTTCGTAAATCTATTCACGAAACTATATTGAAATCGCGGCAATAATGATGCAAACCAACAGATAACAATTTCAAAGTGTCAAATCTCTTCGACTCGAGCTCAGCTGAACTCACACACACTTCAGCTTAACTCCAGCAAGCTCGAACACCGGCGCCGCAGGCGTCGGACGCCTGCGGTGCCCGGTGCCGGTGTTGGAGCTTCCCGAGCACGCAGCTGTACTGTGTGTTGAATGAAAGCAGCTTGCGACTGAAGTGTCAGTCCATTGGTTTTCTTGTGAAAACTTTCCTTTAGAAAATGATAATCAAACTTGAGTATACATGGCCGTAATAATCACAAAATAAGCTTTGATTTCATAACTCCATTCACGAAAACTATATAAAAATCGCGGCAATCATGATGGAAATAGGTCTCTAAGTTTGGACGTCGACGGGAAGCCCCGTTCATCTCTTGTGCAGCTACTACATGCAAAGCACATCCTATAGAAAGATACCTAACACGGGGTAAGTCGTACCCATTCAGCGTGCATTTAATACGCAACTTAATGCGAGTGGATGGTCATCGGTCGTGTGTCTACGGATGTCATGTTGAATATCCATGAGGTATCTCTGTCGTCACGCATATCATGCATTATGCATGTCGCGTCTGTTTTCGCCCTGGACGTCGGCACGGAGGAGGACCTCGGGCGGAGTATAGCCAATTCCACAGAGTTGACTCTCCCGCGGACGACGGCACCGGTCACCGGTACCCCGAGGGGAGGGTTCAGGAGGAGATAGCTGCACCAACTTTGGTCGGCGATCTCATTAAAAAACAATAGACTACAAAGGCTGGCGGAGACGTCGCGCCCCCCGCGGAGCCTTAGCGTATTACTTATAGTGATAGAGGGCCTTTTAACCGAGGAGGCACGATGGCTCGTGGTACAGCATTGGTCTCGTAACCGGGAGGTCTGGGGTTCATATACCTTCACTTATTCTACAGTGCTACCATGTACGTCAACTGAAGTCTAGTAGATTCATAAGAGCTCTTTTCAGGGAACGTTTTTTTTCCTGATGTTTTTCCACACTTGCATAATAACAATGATAACGTTCACAAATTATTTTTCACCTCTCCCCTGAACTCAACCTTCTCTTTACTATTGATAAAGACCAATCGCTTACCAGCAAAGTCCTGGACATTGACTTCAGCTCCTTGGTTGATGAGATTGAGAGCCATCTGAGAATCACCCTTGATAGCTGCCATGTGAAGAGCAGTCTCTCCCCTCTCATTGCGCTTGTTGACCTTATTCTTCACTCCACCTGAGCTGTTTGGTGTGGTTGGGTTGTGAGAGTTCTTGGACTGAGGTGTTTGGACTGGTACTGTATTATTAGTAAAAAGGAGGACAATTGTTATTAGTGAAGAATCTATGTGTAATGTCTCTTCATTATATACATGTGAATTTATAGCAAATTTCATACATGTTAAAACCATAATACACTGAAAATTCATGTTCAAGGCTAGGAATATTCATCTGCGAGTTCTCTGAATTTTTCTAGTCCCTATTCAGGTATTAATTGCCTGCAAGCTCTGTTGCTTTCATATCACTGGGGATACATGTGTTACACAAAACCAGAAATGATTTGAATACAAAACGAGTTCCAAGTACAATCAGCATTTAAAACCGAGTGTCATACATGTACTAACTAGATAATAACCAAGCATGCATCAATGGCTTGGCTATATTAACATTAGTGTTATGGCAGACCCCCAGATGACCAACAAAGTGTACCAATTATTCCTCTCATGAACATAATACGACCCCCCCCCCTTCCCTTGTTACAGAAAACTTTATGAAAAATTAAACAAACACAAATGATCAAGAAAGATTACCAACAGTCTTTTTCAGGACTACACACACTCAAGAAAGAAAGATTACTGACAGTCCTTCTCAGGACTCCCCAATCCTCCCCCTATCTCTCACATGATGCAACCGTAAGCCTACTGTATAAATGATCAAATCAATTATTTAATAAATAGAGCAAAATTAATTTACCTGGATTACTGTTTTCTTCATTGGCTGTCATCTGCATCAGAAGAGCAAGCTGCTGGCGTTCTGATAGAGGGATGGTCCTACCTGGTGTACCTAGGAGGGTGGGGCTACCGGGTTGAGAACCAGGCTTCTTACGCTTGGGAGCAGGCTTACTTGCCTTCTTGTCTGGAGGATGGAAGAAGAAGAAGAAGAAAAGAAAGTGTGATTAATATCGCTGCCTGAGGATTCATTTAGTGTGTATTTTACTTGTTTTGCAGTCTAGGGGGTTTCCCTCGATGGTGCTGCCAGGCTGTATGTAGAAATATAGAAATATTCAGAGGTGCTGTCAGAGAGGGATGGAGCAGGAGGAGAGAGGGGTGGAGGAGAGAGGGGTGGAGGAGAGAGGGGTGGAGGAGAGAGGGATGGAGGAGGAGAGGGATGGAGGGGGAGGGGGAGGAAGGGAAAACGATAGATCATACACATCCACAAATTAACATGTGCATGTACAGAAATATAAAAAAATAGAACAGTTACAGTCAGGGGTGATAGTGAGCACTAAAAAAAAAAAGTTTTTTTGTTTTCCCCTCAACCACGCCCCCCGTGAGTAAAAAAAAAAAGAAGAGGATTCGCGGGGAAAAAATGGCATCTAACAACATTCCCCCCTTTCGTGTAAGAAAATTGGGACAAAAATAGGGCAAAATAGGAAAGAATAGAGAAGATAAGGGGGAAATCGGGAAAATCAGGTTAAAAAAGGGAAGAAAAAAAAAATCGGGAAAAAATCAGGAAAACGATTTAAATCGGGTTTTTATTAGGCCTGTACAGTGCACAGAATCCTGCTAGATCAATGAACAAACACTTGTACACAGATGTGCTTGATTGAGTGAGGTTGCAAAACTTTGCTAGCTCCCTCTCTTGGCAGCAAATTTATATTTGCAGAAATCAGTAAAATGTTTACAGAATTGTTATGGAAATCCCTCCAAGAATGTTGTTACATTGCAGTCATCAATACATAAATTCTTGTACAAATTTACAAAATATGTAAAATACATTACATTCACATAAAAACAAACATTACGTTCAATTACATATGTAATCTTATGTACAAAGTAGAAGGACTTCGAAGGGTACATACAGCAAGAGATCCTACACCATGTAACAAGTGCATAAAGTACTTGTATTTTCTTTAAAACAAATTAAAATTCAAAAAGCTACACATGAACATTTCTTTTAGTGTTTCCTTTACAACATTGGACATAAAAATGTACTGGTACAAACAAAACATCGACATTGGCAATACATTTACAGCTGATATCAGACAGAATCTAGAAATAAAACAAAATGTACACCAGCACGCCACCTCTATAATTCATTTGGACAGAAGGGAAAAATTACGGTATTGGAAATCATTTTGCCTTCTTGGTATTCTGCCATATGGTAAAAAAACTGAAGGTCTAAACACTCAAGCTACAAATGTACAGACTGCACAAACATCAGTGAACATGTACTGTAACGATATTCCTTTTGAGTTTCCTTCCCTCGATCATATATTAACCTCTTAGTATGAGACACATGACACTGACACATGATATACCCTTGAAGGCATGCAGGCCCCTACATGTTACATCAGCAGGACGGATACAGGTTTCTTTATACATGTAGATGCCAAGCTAGAAGTAGGCCTGGACATGTACAGTGTGTACAGATCCATTTACATTGTATATAACCAAATTTGAACAATCTTTGTTTTTTTAAACTATCATTTACACTGTAAATTGGAAAAACACTTAAAAGTTGAGTTGTACCCATGCGTCCCTTGTCACTGCTCTGTATGCATTAGCAGAGAAGTGAGGAGAGTCAAGGGACCCAAAACCAAAAAACATTGTTTTTAAGAATACAAAACTCCAGAGTTGGGTTTAATTTCTATTTTTAATTTCTCCCCGTTATGTTCATGCCTTGCAACTTCACATAACTTTGGAATGTGAACAAGACCAATGTTTTTTTGCTTGCAGTGTACTTGCAGCTCAATATGTATCGCTGTTACTATAACAATAAATGTACATCGATTATATGTCACATTAACCTTATATCTGTATAAGATAACATGGCATCGTGATTTTACTTTTGTTTTCTCCATTGATTATAGACAATGTAATTTTTTATTGTGCATTGTGCAATATGTCAAATAACGAAAATGAAATGAGAAACATTGTCTGCTGAATGCCAAAAGAATGCTAACTGATCTGAGACGTACCCTTCAACATAAATTCAACATCCTTATACAACTGTAGCTCTGAACAGATGGTGTAATTATACTGAGTGTTAGACTGTTACTACAAGAAGAAAAAGGAACGGGTCAACAGGAGCAAAAACAGGAAATAAATTCACCTGTTTTAAAAGCCTAAATTTCCTCTCGTTCAGCGGGAAGGAATATGAGTCACATTCTCCCTGAACACCTGAATCTATACAATGGGCGGCCATGAATACACACTGTATTGTAGCATGAGCCTTAGGTTCACTGTAAGCTCCAATGGCTGTCATAATCCTTGCTTTATGAAGCAACTGAAATATTGTATTCAATGTATAAATGTCTTTCTTATTTACATGCCAAAATTCTGTGCATGGACGATACATGTAAGTGTTCATTATGGACACCTTTCAAATCAATGAAAACAACATGACTAATGCTAAATATTGATCAGACTATGCACTGTTTTACAGCCTCAAAGTCTAACTATATGGAAAGGTACATGGTAACACATTTATTATTCATTTGATAATTGGCCGGACACATCAGTCACTTCTCACTGTCGCTTCCTTGCCCACATCTAATCAGTAATTCAGATTTCAGTACATGTACTATATACATGTATGTGCTGATAGTGCTACACCAATGTACATGTAGTGTCTGTTCCACCATAGACCTAGGTCCAAGGTTCCACTCACTATAAAGGCTTGCTTTATAGATAAAAAATATATACATTTTCTGCACTAAAAAAGACACCCTTTCCTTGCATTTACATTTTAAATTGGAGAAATATTTGTTACCCCATCTTGCTCAAAAGGAACTCTATTACATTGTTCAGATGAATTTTATGTTTGTTTTTATATTTTCGCCCCCCCCCCCCCTCCCTTCTTGAAATCTCAAAATTGGTGTAGGAATCTCCTCCCAGCCCTTTGTATCACATACAGTATGAGGCCATACAATACAAACAATAACCCTTGGAAGGTATAAGATGAAGCCGCACTTTGAATGCATCACGCTGACGCACGTTGAATACATCACGCAGGCAGCCCTCCAAAACAACATCCAAATACCTAATTAATAGAATGAAATGAAACCATACTTTCATTAACAATAATTGTACCAGCACTGTCAACAGGATAAAGGATCTTAGCTAGGCAATTATAAGAACAGCTTCAAATTGAAACCTACATAAACATGACAGTTTCCTACAATGGATTTTGAATGGGATTTTGGAGTGGATCAATATTAGAATACAAATTAATAGCCCACATCTGGGGATCTTTACTATCCACAGTTGATTATCTACACATACTCTACATGTACAGTATGTACAGTACTTCACATCTGAAGGTTTCCACATAAAATCCTTGAAGAAATATTTCCATCAATATTACATATAAACGATTCTTTTTTGTTTTGTTAGGAATTTAATTCTAGGATAGAACTAGAAAGAGAAACATACTACTTTATTGTAAATTATCGTATACTATTACTAAATTCCTGATACAGTATTGCTTGGACAGTAATAATTTGACAGTAATAATAAATGAAACACATCCGGCAAGCAGTGTAATGTACAGTCATCAACATGACAAAATATAATGGATACTGAAAATATAATCGTGATAATAAAGACAGATACTGAGTATTTATAAAGCACCAGACATGCATACATGTAGCTATGAGGCAAAGAGTCCAAAGCACTGTGAACATGAAAGGACATACTGTACATGTACATGTAAAAACAACACAATATGAGTCCCGGTACTAAAAAACATCAACTAAAATTTAAACTATAATTTTCCTTGATGATTAGACTGATTCCGGTTATAGGCAGTGGAGCTATAACAATGTACCAACGTTGTACATTCAGCTGGTATAATTGGTTGGATGTACATTTTAGTATGATGGGAAAATGTATTTATTTATCATGACATGCCTTCAAGTACAAATACATAAAAAGAGGGTGATTAAAAATTAAAGAGCATAAAGGCCTAAATGTAACTTGAATTACTACTCTTAAACATTTAATGCCTCTAAATACTAATAGACAGGTCTCCATGTGCTGGTGACATCAAGTTTTACACTTTCAAACAACAAAGAAAAGCTGTTTCCAATAATGGATTGATAACAGAGAAGGCAGGAAATTAGTTTCTCATGGTGCAGCAATCTGCCTCGGTCTAGAAATAAAATAGACCAGCTGCTTTATAGACTGTGCTACATCATGGATGCAATAGCTCACACAATCTGCGCTGAGACAAACACATATCTCCTCAGGATTCAAGTAAAATGTACATGTAGATTAAAAAAAGAAAATCAAACATATAAAATTTATGTTGAATAAACTTTTCTTTTGTGAGTGGGTTTTCTAAACACACTTTGGTTTAAAAAAAGGACACCATCATGACTTTTAACATGTCTTATTCACATTGATATATTATTTGTATCTTTTACAGGGCCATTTTTATTCCAGCTGAACAATTTCCTTATTTTATGATCGAAATTAATGTAACGAGACCAGTGCTTAAAATGCAACTAAGAAGAAAAAAAAATAACTGATCAGAATCACTTATTGCAGACTTGCAATTGATTTTTACAGATGCATTACAAATTTCACTGCAACCTTCTCTGCATGAATCGTTTTGAAAGCAAGGTGAGAAATATAATTTACAATAACAGTATTCCAACAACTAATGATATTTGCAATACTGATGGTACCCACTACATGTGTACAGCGTACACGTACATGTATTTCGTAGAAAAGAGAATGAGCCATGCATGTTACAAGCAAGTACATTGTAAGTACTGAACAATTTTGTTCTAGTAATTTGTAATCTCATCGCACAGGAAGAATGAAGTCACAATGGCTTGGTGAATATTCTGGAATTTAGCTACCAGCAATTTAAACCTACTGTATACATGACACATGTACATAATACATTATTCATATGAAAGATGTGGATTAACTACCTTAGATCCCCTGTATTAAAGATACAGAATATCTTATCTATATTCCAAAGAAGACAACACACATACATGTGTACCAATAGAGAAAATAATGCATCAAAACCTTTGAAATTTGAACATACATGTAAGTTCTTTAAATGATGAGATGCACATGTACATGTAGACTGAAGAAATGACTGACTCATCACTCATGTGATATTTAATTTCCAGACACTGCAGCAATAAAATGTACATACATGTACATGAATAACCACTCATACTTAACTCTAAAAACATTATTCAGAGATCTCTGATTTTCTCTCATTGGGATTGTTCAAAGTCAAACAGAATTTGTTATTCTTTGACAAACAAATTAATGTCAAGCAACACATTTGTTTTACAAGCTACAAACATACATGGACATGTATTACCAACAACAACAAACAGTCAGTCACAGGTCATAACACTGCATATTATGTTTATAATATGGACAGCAAGAAAACCATGCAAAACAATTTTTAAACCAAAATAAAAGTCTCTCACCACAATAAATGTATTTGTACAACGTGTACAGTACATGTATTAGTTTTGACAAAGGGGGCCATAAATGTTAATGTTTTTTTTCTTTCTTCCTCTTTGTAAATGCACTTGGGACAATAATGAAATATATCTTAGTATATCTCTTTCTCAAAAATGAAACAGTCAGATAATAATCCTTTAAAGTTTAAAAGAATACATCTAAAAGCTAGTGATTTTTCCAAAAGATTCTCAACGTTTTTTAAAATTTACAAATTAAAAATTGTAAACACTTTTAACAGTGGCCTACATGTACATGTACAGTACCATAAAATAAAACACCGCTGATATGAGTATGTGTGCCTTCGACATGATCATTCCCTTTAAACAATGGCCCATAAATATAATCATGCACTTTAACCTTCTAGTGCGTTATGGGTAGCCAATATCCTGTGTAGTCAGGCATTCATATCCTGTCAACAACTAGCCCAGGGAATTCACTAGAGAAAAAAATTACAGCCAGAAAGGTCAATTCTACAGTGACATTTTTAGATTCAGGTAGCTTTTAAAATAAAATATATTTTCAGTATCATGTTAACTGCCAGTGGTAGAAGGCCACCAAGCACAAATCTACAAATTTACTATAAACTTGTTCAAGGAAACATAATATTTGCTGGTAGGAATACATGTACTGTACTTACTGTACAAGTATCATTCTCATACTACAAAAATTGTGATGTTTGGTGCTTGGTTGTTTTTGTCTTTATCTATTTTAATTTTGACACAATTTGAAAATAATGCATGTACAAATCAAACAAACAATCTAACCAACAAAACAAAACAAAAATATATTTATGAAGTACAGTATTTTTTTTCTTCAAACAAGCTCATCCCCACTCCCAATCCCCTCCCTTCTCTCTCCCTCCTACCTCTCTGTCTCTTGGTCTCTCGGTCGGTCGGTCTCTCTCTCTCTGTCTCTCCCCCTCATTTCTCATTTTCAGCGTTCATGTTCACATTATTACTAATTGTATGCAAGATGAATCACTGTTTACACATGCATCAAGCTGAGACAACGATGACATTACCAGACTACTCTGCAAATACAAATTATACCCTTTTGTGCACTGTATTTACTATACACTGTATTTTGGGCCTACTACATACATGTATTCTCCTTGTGCGCTACATATCAGAACACTGAAGCTTATAATTAACATCTGACTCACATAATCTACATATGTACAAATTAGTCCAACCTATTGGAGAAGCACTTTTCCTTGACTTCTGTTTTCTGCAATATTATTTTGAACATAATGAAGAGAAAATATCTTTCTGACAAGTACACATAACACCTTTTGAAACTATTACTGATTTTTTTTTTTTTAAGAGTGCAAATTTATAAAAGCCAATTACGGTTCCTGTATCAAAATATGTCTTTTATTTCAAAAGTTACAAAATAATAAAGATATTCTTGTGTAAATTTAAGTAAATAGGAATAATGAAAGCCATTTTCAATATTACGGTAGTATGAAAAATGTAGAATTCTATATTACAGGATCTACTTAAATTTATGGCTACCGTATATCAAAATATCCTTTTATAAGAATCATAGCAAACATGAAAATATTCAAAGTCAGTGCTGTCCCATCGGATGGAGGTAAACATGACCATGCACTGTGTATCCAGTAGCAATGATTAGCAATCTTTGAATCAGATTTTGCCAATCTTTATTTAAGGGATTTTATGATAATTTTGATAATTATATAAATTATTTTCAAGTTGGCAAAACAGCTGTCACAATTCATCAATTTATTTGCGATCCGAAACTATGTACGCAACTGCAACACACTCACTCACATAAGTATAACAGAAATTGCAACAATATGAACATATCACAAATTGCACCTACATGTACATGTACTTGTATGACTGAGGAAAGGATAGTCAGTTACAACTGTTACATTAGTACTGAGCTAATTTTTAGTTCTAAAAAATAGTTTTAAAAATGGTCAAGATAGTTTTTAAAATCAAAACACTATAAAAATATATTACATACCGTATATAACGGTGTATAAACCGCACTTTTTTGCCGCCGAAAAAATTTCAAAGTCGGGGGTGCGGTTTATACACGGTACATTTTTTTTTTTTTTTTTTTTTTTTTTTTTAAAGTTTCAATTTATGCCCCTCCACCTGGCGCTATGCCTGGCAATGTCTCCCAGCTCGGTAATCGGTGTGTTGACTCACCACTCGGAAACTAGAACAACACTCAAATTTGTCTGTCATCTTGGTTTGAAAGTAATCTTTCTGATAGATCTCAATATGTAGTTTATAATAATAATTCCTCCAAGTTTTCTTCTATTACATGGTGTACCACAAGGGTCTATCCTAGGTCCCTACTTTTTTTTAATTTACAGTACCGTAATGATCTTACACACACAAAAAAAAAATCTCGGCAAAAAAAAAAAAAAAAAAATTTTTTTTTTTTTTAAGGGCGAAAAAGAGGGGTGCGGTTAATACACGAGGGCGGTTTATACAACGTTATTTACGGTACATGTAGTACATGTACACAATTTAACATATAACATACATCAACACTATACAAGTACACATTATATAAGGCGTCATTCTGATCAAGTGAGTCCATCATATTGTACATTGTAAAAAAATATAGTCCAAATCCAATTTCCAAATGGACGTATTTCTGATAATATAATAGCTATTTCGAGCAACACGATATGTCATTTAATGATAAACACATACACATTGAAAAATACATTACACTAATATGTGACAAATCGAAACAGGTAAGGAAATAAAAGAGATCTGATTTTAAAGGGGAACATATGGTGTTGAAGTTTTTTCATTTCGTGACTATGCTCAATCTCTATGAGAAATCTTCATAATCCCACCACATACATGTACAATGTTCCATCGATTAAAACCACAAATCATGAAACATAAATAGAATTCAAGAGAGATATATGAACATTCTTAACGGTTCAAAGTAACTCACAATATTGAAGAGACAAGGTCAAAATATGTGAATATAAGTAACTACATGTAAGCCGCAAAATTAAATTTGTTGTTCTTACCTTCTTCTCCATTGATACTAGTGTTGAAGAGTCTCCTCTTGAGAGACGTCTTGCTCTCAGCTTTGGCTGATTGCGGCATTTTTAATGGCGGTTGTTTTTCCTACAAAACAAAATGAGGAGAAAGTCATAATAATTATTGTGTACCGTACTGTACAGTAAATTTTGTATGTAGATATAATCATAATCATTACAATAAAGAATGGTCAAGCAAAAAAAAAGTTGGTGAAGATTTGTGTGCAATATGAAACAAACATGCTTTTCATTTAAAAAAAAGAAGAATGAAACAAGAAGAATGAAACAAAACGAAATTTGCACATTTAGAAAATTTGTAGGAGAGAATAAGAACTGATGAGGGTAATACCAGACAAAAGAATGAGGTCTGGATTTTCAATACTTATGTAAAAATGAACAAACAAATTGCAATATTGTCCCCCCTAAAAAAAAAAAATATATATAAACAAATAAATAATAATATATGTACATGTACATGTACCTATATATAAACAAATAAATAATAATATATGTACATGTACATGTAAAAAAAAAATATATATACATGTACATGTATATATGTGAATAAATAAATGTAAGTATAAATAAATAAATAATAATAATATATTTACATGTACATGTAGAAAAAAAATATATACATGTATAAATAAATAAAAAAAAAAAATTATATTTACATGTACATGTAGTATTGCAAAAAGTATTCAATTTCATTTTATAAAATGAATTTACAACTATGTACACTTATAGGTGTGGTAGGTTTGTTGTTAGCATCTGAAGGGAGATAAAAGTCTGATCCATAAGTTTCAGAGAAATTCAATGCATAGATAAATGTACTCATTATCAATCCATCTGCTTATCCAAATAATTTACAATACAGGCGGTGATAAAACCAAATGTACATGTACATGTAGGTCATATTTAATGCTCTTCCATACATGGAAGTTCCTGGTAATATCATCCCACGCAAATAAATGGTTAATTCATCAAATGGTTAGGAGGGAAAAAGTAAAAAGGAAACTTGCTGGTTGAGGCACTTCCTCTATGCTTCCTTTGAAATTCATAACAGATGGTAACGTTTTCATTATTAAAGGTACCAGTTAGATCAAAGAACAGAATTCTCCGCAAAATCCTGTTTGCAGTCTAAAATTATGAGAAGCATGACTAATTAAATCTTAATGGTGCCAACAAATAAATCACTAGTCTGCACTCTGCAATGACTACACCTACAAGGCTACATGTAGTACGCCAATGTGCTGGAGCTAATTCTCATTAAAAAAGCCACATCATTTCAATGTATCAAAACGCAACACTATCTGATTAACTGTAATGAAGGGGAAAACAAATATGCTATGGTTTTCTACACAAAGTCCCCCTTGACTGATGGTTTTTGCTTGAAAGCAAGAAACTGATGTTTTAGAGTTTATTCAAGCATCAATAATGTCTTATCCACAGTCTTTAATAAACTAAAAATGAAGTGGCAGAATAACAATGTAATTTACAGGAAGAAGAGGAATTGTGAGGGTTAATTTGAAATCTGATTACAATGAAAAATTATCTAATTTTGTTAAAATAAATTTTTAAACCCATGATTATGAAAGAGAATTTTAAAAGTATGGAGAGAATTTTAAAAGTATGGGGTAAATAAACACAGGTATTTCTGTAGCCCTTGAAAGCTAAAGCTGAAAGGACTGCCATACTGGGCTGGTACACACGTTTATAATATCTTCGCAAATAAACATTGTCAGTCCTTCAAAAGTTCAGACATTTAAATAAAGAAGAATGATAAAATTGACTAGAAAAACATATTTTTGACCATACACTGTAAAACCCAACTCACAGTGGGAAGTTTGGCATTGATATTTTAAATGAGCCAATATAGAAAGTATTCATGATAAGAGTGTTTCACTTCAGACCCTAATTCATTACATGTCCTGACCGATAGTGATAGTGATAGGGTTAACTTTGAGCCTGCAAAGTTAGACAGTGGAATCAGCAAAGCAAAATCCCTAATGAGCTTTTCTGAGAAAAGTGGATGGGTAGAGGGAGAGCATACAGTGTGGTTTATTATCTCAGTGATCAATCGTAATGGTGAATGCTTTGCCCGAGATGTGGATATTAGCAGGTGTGGCATAGATCCAATGGGTTATTACCAGCCAGCATACAATGTAATAGGCCTGTCCTCATCAGCTCGAGTTTGCCAAATAACCCCCTATTTTAACTATCCCGATCGCAAATCAACCAGTTAATTTGCTTCTTCATCAGCCTGCAGGTGCAATTACAGGTAGCGGGATTCTTGGTCGAGAAAATATCCCTAGAAATCTTGGTCTTGTTTCCCAAATATCCAACCATTTGGGAAATAGCAGGCTAATTTGCGCCCGTCCGAGCTAGTTTGTGATGAGCATCCGTCTAGTGAAGATCAATTTCAAGCTTCGGGATAATATTCCGAGTCTGATAATAGCGGATTACTTGGCAAACTCAAGCTGATGAGGACAGGCCTAAAGAGATTTTCTGGAAAGATTACAGGAAACGAAACCTACTCAACATCTTGTCCCCCTTTGAACTTCATTTTATTTTAGAACAAATATTGTAACTAGCAAAGCAATAAACTCATTTGCAGTAAGGTTGGTTGCTCCACCCCCCCCCCCCCCCCCCCCCTTTCCACCTTGTCTCTGCAACAGTGAAAAAAATACACGGGGGCTCAGGGCGAATTTGCCCCCGAAATGCCCGAAATGCCCAAAAGAGCCTACTGATGGCCTGATGCAATGTATTATATATTTGTTAATACTATATTTATTTGTGTACATTCTATGTTTATAATATATTTTGTACATAGTATTATTCTAGTTATAAACTGAACACTTCAGTCCGTACTGCTTGTCAGTTCTTATAGACCAATAAATAAATGGTAACAGGTAAAACTTGAAATACACATCCATGTACTCATTGTACTGTACATGTATGTTTCTCTACTGATTAACAAAAAACAGTATATCAAATTAACCGTACACAATTCATTGCCTACTGTATATTGATGGTTTCATTGAGACCACTATCACATACAGTACATGCAAGCCAGAGACATGCCATATAAAACTGTATAAACAGAAGCCAACAGAAAAGCTGAATAGAATGTGTGAGGAAAACAGTTGTAAAATCTTAACAAAACTTTCTTTTAGTGTTTACTCTTCTATTGTTGACTTAAGTTGTTAAGAAATCATTGTTTCATGAATATGCGCAAACATAATATATTTTTTTTTATTAAAAAGATTTAATCTTTAAATTACGTAACTTATCGTTCACATTCAAATGAAATTTCACTTACAACATTGCACTTTTTATGGTGCCCTCGGACTAATTTCTGTACATTTACCCCCCACCCCCCCCCAAAAAAAAACACAACAACAACAACAACACAACTTGGAGAATAATTACAAACAACTGGAAACGTTGTGGGTTACCTTTTTATGAGGAGACGCTTTCTCCGCCATGCTGTCTTCCAATCCCGACACCGCATTTAAATCCACGGTGTGGTAGCGAGTCAGTTTGAAGCCGGGACGAACCGTGATGTGAAAATGACGACGACACCGGCGACTACGGCTGCGGAGCCTCCCCGCCCGTTGATAGCCAGCTAGCTAGTTAGCTAGCGAGCCAGCCCTCTAGCTATCGGGCTCCAGAGAGACACAGGGCCGGGCTGGCGCGAACAAGAGGCAACCGATGCTTGTTACACAAGATTTAATTCCAGATCGACGAGAAGCAAGCATCCACATGAGATGAAGACGGGATAATCCAATGGGTTAGTTACACGGCTGATCTTGTCACGGGTTCACATGAAGATCACTGCAGATTGGGAGAAAATAAACGGAAGATTATAAACTGAAAGGTCACGGGATAATGTTCATTGTTCATTCTGCTGTGAACATACATGTACAGCACAACATCTGGAGCTCTTTGTGCATTATGGTTCCTGAAAATCTAAAATTATACTGGAATAGAAAATATAATTGTACATGTATGGTGCACTAGCTCAATGATGGCTAACAGTCCTGGAAATAAGTGCCATTAGACTTCGGTTGAAAATCAATAGGTAGGACTAGGAGAGAATGAATGATTTCACATTATAAGAAACACACAGAGATATAAAAAGAAACAACACATCAATTCCAATGCCAAAATCACGAGTTGCTTTGAATCCATCATGCCCTTTTCTCCCCCCCCCCCCCTCCTCTCTCTTTCTCCCTCGCTCTCTCTCTCTCTCTTTACTTTTGGCTTCCAAAATATCATGTTGCAGCCATGCAAAGCAAATTTTGACAAGGCACCATATGGATGCATCAATTAAATGTCTATGTAGGCCTATACAGTGAGAAAGTACGACAAAAAAACACCTCATTATCTGCCAATAATTCAACACCCTTCATACTGTTTCTCCATTACCACTGCCGTGTAGGCCTACATGTATATCATACAAGTGTTGTACATTATACACCAAGTGCAAAGTCTATACAAGTAGAAAGACGATTGAAATTCCACTTCTCATTATCCATAGATACTAGATAGCCTACATGTGCACATACAACTGTATGTACATGTAGGCTAAAATGGATAGAAAACAAGTGAATTAACAGTTATTAACAACTTAATTATTCTTATTCATATCCCTTGTATATTTGATGTATTTATATGAACTACATGTATGACAAATCTAGTTTTAACTATGTATTTTACCAAGACACATGCATTTTTCCATCAGCATTATAACTTGCACATGCAGGTTCATACATGTAATGTGAAACATTTGTACACATTTTTGTTTCTATTTAAAAGTAGAATACAACACATCAAACTGAGAAGTGTTTTGACTTTATTCAGAGAAAGAGAATGTTCAAGATTGTTATTTCCTACTTAAAGACAGCAAAGAGGTAAATAACGGCAATAAACATTGACATCAAACACCAGGACATGGCTAACTGCCAAGTATTCAGAATGTTTTGTTCAAAGTTGATGAGTAATATGAGATTATGTCACATTTCAGGATTGTTAGGATCAGGTTGATATATACTTTGTTGGTGCTGTGGTTCAAATCTGTCCCAGCAATAAACACCTGCAACACAGACAGGGCTATGTACAGCAGTCCAATGGTGCACTATGCCAGATTGGGCTGACCTATCAATGAACTCCTGTAAGGGATGGTCTCAACATATAATGATATATCAGTCAGCAAGTATCCCATTCATTTGCACAATGTAGGGCTTTGAATATCTTCATCTAGGCTTATTTGTTTATTCATAAGATTTGTGTGCACATCAAGAATGGAGTTTAAATTATCAGTGTCCATAAACAGATTTATAGGTAGTAAGTCTTCTCTTGGTCCTTGTCCTGTATTCACAAATGCACACCAACCAGTTTAGTAGGGCCTCCATATATGTAATGTAGTAGTACTGGTACACATGCATGCCCACACATACATTGTACATGTAGAATACATGCATGACTTGTTTGTGAGGGGAAGGCCGTTCATACATTGCAAGTCATTTATAGGCTATAAAATTCAGTTTTCTATTCATCGGTTTCTATTCCGAGTGTCAAAAGGAACCGGAATTAAATAAAATGAGAGGATGTTTTTTCCAAGCTATTACATAAAATATGCTGAATTGGAAAGTAACATTAAATACATAAACATTAGGAAGGACAAATTTAGATGGCTGTCTAAACTAAATTCACTGGCTACAGACTTATTTTATTTTCCATTTTCCATGCAACTGTATTTTGTAGAACCATTTGATTGGAGCACCATGAGCACCTCACGTGGTGGATATGTACATTGTACACTATCAAAATATCCAAAATCACTATTATTTTACAATTTACAATTCAGAAATACCAGGGAGTTTTCTTGGTCTAACAGTTGCACCCCTCTCCAAAAATACATTGGATAAAGCATCCATTATCATGTAATTACTGAATTTTAGTTGTCAAAATCCAATGCATAATCAATGATCATTGTTTGATTTTCCTTACTGATCTAGGACTGATAGATTGGGTGCATTCATGTACACCGAATTACAGTAAAGGCCTCTTTGTATTGCATAAGCCTATACCCCCCACTGGTGCAGCCTGTACAATCAAGTGCCAAAATCAATGAACAGAGACGAATGTTGACAGAACTATGGAGGAAAAAACAAACAGAGAGCTCCAGTATTTTGTTGCTCCGCTGTGGTCCTTTATTTGTCTTTCCCTCCCACACATCTCTCCTCTACTAATCAGAGTATGATTAATACAGGGACAGTTTCTAAACAGAGAGAGATAATGAGTTTTTCTCATGGGCTCTCCTTCATCTACAGTTTTTCTGTATGCAATATTAGAGTAAACTCAGAATAATGGTCACATGGGAAATTTAAATAAAATCAACATGCATTTTCATTTCATTTTCGGAATACCTAGACACCATACATTTAGGGACATTTTCTTCTGCTTGTGAAGTTACCCAATAATACTGTTAAATATAGTGCATTTTCCATTCAAAAATTTAAATGCTAAGCAAATTAATATTCTACTTTTTAACAGATGAAGTATGCTGTATTCATTCCAATGAAAATGAGGTAATCAAATTTCTCAATTTCTGACTGCCTGAGGCTGAGGTAATTGCTTTTCTTCATTAATTACAAATTTGGAACTATATATTGAATTATCAAACTATTGATTAAAAATTGTGATAGCATACAGTTAATCACATACAAAAATATGGTGTTGGCTTATTTGTACATGTACATTGTATAGTATCATTTCTTATGTTTGTTTTTCTTCTTCCCCCCTTTCTTTCCCTTTATGTCATACAGATGTCATTAAAAGGTCATAATTTACAAACTTATATGCACTTCTTGCTTAAATTTAGAGCATGATAATGACTTCCTTGAGCTTTTGATAATAAAAAATGCTTGCAACATTATTGTAGGCCATGTATATAACTTGTATGGTTTCTTAGTTTCTTTCTTTACATACTGTGTCAATCACTCTGCAGTCTGCACAAAGTGCATATTTTTTAAATGAAATAAATTTAAAATACAACACGAATGTACTTCAATTCAAGCATTAGATTGACAAGTCTTTGTAGAATTCCTTTGGAAAGGGACAAATGGTCCTATACAAGTATAGCTGGGATGGGAAAACAAGATTACAAGTTTGCAACTCAGGTAATTGAGCTAGTTAATATGAAAAAAGTGCACGGACATTGTTCATGTTTCCCTTAACTCTCTCCATTCTGTCATGTTATTCACACAAGACAAAGGGTTTCATGGGAATAGGATCTATATAGGATGGGTTATGTAACAGGTATTCAAACTTCTATCTCCTGGGGGATTGGAGGTGCACAAAAGATCTGGGAGCTTCTATAGAAATGCTACCAATAGCACAATAATGAGTGTGCTCTCCATTGATGTGTGTGATGACGAAAGCCACTGTGGTGAGAATGACGTGGAAGACTTCCAAATCCGTAGTAATCATACCAGCAACGCTGACTCAAGATTTGAGAAAATTACTAATTATCACTTGTACTGATGTAGGAGAGAGTTATGTAGAGTAGATGTTCCTTAGAGTGACATCACATGCCTACCATTACCGATGAAGCCACTAATTAGGGGTGATAGTGAGTGCTAAAAAAAAAAAAGGTCTCAGTGAGAGGCTGACAATCAAGTCATGGAAAAACGACACCTCAGGCTCACCCCCTTAATTTTAAAACAGATTTACATCGATCTCAGGGACTGTCAATTTTTTAAAGAAAAAAGTCATGACTGAAATAAATAAATAAATAAATCAGGAAGAAAAAAAATTAGGAAAAAAGTGTCAGGCCTGATTAATAAGCATTTCTGCTTACAAATTTGACTTCACTGACTTGAACACTAATAGTAAAGGCATAGTACTGTAGATATATCCAAGGAGGTGCTGGTACCTCCTTGATATATCACATCATTTTGCCATGACAATATGCTAAGAAGAAAATAAGGATTGATTTTAAATATGAATATAAAGCCATTATAATGAATTTATCATTGCCATACTGAAAAAATACATAGGATTCACCACCACATATTCATTCAAATCATTCAATAATCAAAATTTATCCACATCTTTTATTCAATATGTACCAACAACATTAAGTTTGCACATAGAGTAAGGCATAGAGTAAGGAATTACGCTGTGGACTTGTAGTAACTATACTTCCCTACAAAATTCTGAGAGAAAAACCCTTCAAATTGTTAACATGGTTATTGTTGAACATTATTCAGAACAGCTCAAAAAGCCAATAATTATATACCTCAATCCCCCCCCCCCTCTCTTTAAAATAAAAAAAAAAAAAAAAAAAATGTCATAGAAGTTTCAAGACTAAAATTTAATTTGCCTGTTATTGCGTTTGGTTCTCTCTCTTTCTCTCCCTCACCTTGACATAGAGCTCCATGTAAGTTAATAATATTGCTTCTTTTGGTGGAAGTAGTGTAAAATGGTTCTTTCCTGTAGCTCGGAGATGAATCATTCCTCTGCAGCATGGAGTATTTTGAAACTTCGACTTCCTGATTCAATCAGCAGAATCGGCTTAATCATACAAAACCTTTCATCACATATCCAAGACGGTACTTTTCTTTTTCTTTTTTAGGGGGGTCTTCAAGCTTGCTACAGATAACAAACAATTATCCCATTCGCAGGGATGAACAAGACCAATTCGTTTTGCTATGTTCAATTCAATTTTAACACATTGTGAGGATTAATTGTGGGAAGGCAGGAGAAATTTTACCTGCAACAAAAAATAGACTTCATTGATATGCATGCGTTAGATCTTCGGTTTGCCAAGTAAACAATATTGAATATCTGAAGCCATAAAATCCCTACAATGCTGATTAAAGTCTCTGTTTCCTGTTTATAAAAAAATTATTAAAAAAACTGTTTAAAAAAAAGAAGACATTCGCAAAATCAGACTACCCGAAGTACATTGTTCCTCTCTTTCTCTCTCTCTCTCTCTCTCTCTCTCTCTCTCTCTCTCTCTATGTTTAAAGTGACACATGAATATGTGAAGGCTGACATGTGAAAATGCCACCAACTTCGGTCTATCACATTCAAGTAGAATCATCAAAGCAACAAGTAATTTTTTTTTCTTCGAGCAAAAGTAAAGTGTTTACAGTTACTTTAAGAATTACAATGGCAGGCAAATAACTTTAGCACCCCCCCCCCCCATCAATTCCTAATAATACTGTATGCATAATGCACGCTAGTTGTATTACCATTCTCATATTTCTACCAAAAATACACTAGAGAAAAAGGTTTGAAATTTATCTCCCCCTGTAAACAATCAATTTTCAAAAAGTCCTCAAATTCAGTATATCATACATGATTGTATACATGTATATATTAAATAAAGTGTGTACAAAAATACATGAAGTGCCTTGATTAAATGATCAACAAAATTTCATTTGTTTCAAATTCAAAATAATTTTGTAAGACATGTATGTAGCATGTAGGCCTACATGTTGATATTGAGTAATATAACAAAGATTTGAGTTTCTTATAGTACATTAAACAATTAATGGTTCCGATTAGGAAAAACACTTTTGCAGCAATGGTAATAATGATGTACGATGTAGGGCAACATCAAAATGAGATGAAATTATTATTAAAATAATAATAATATATTTGTATAGTGAAATAGAGGCAGAGCATTCAAAATCTATCAAAAATATACAGTCATGATCTCTTCATAAGATTTACAAATGATGCAAATAAAAATAAATAAAACAAATGTTGAATAACAAAGAAGCAAATAAATACATCATAGATGTAATGTGTAGATTCCAGATGGAAATTAGAAATTGATAAGCAAAAATAAATTGATTCCTGTAAATCAAATAGTGAATAACGCTTATAACCATTCTCAAAGATAATGTAGGACATACATGGAGTTAATCCATCTCTTACTTGAAATAAATCAATAAAAATTGTTTAATATTGATGGTAATTAAAAAAAACATAAAACACACAATTCAATCAAAATCATCAAGACATGAACAAATATCAAATTTTATTTACGAAAAATTAAAGAAAACGTGAGAAAAAAGGCGATGCAATCATAAGAGGGTATAAAATGATAATAATGACCTCCACATTATAGTAATTAAATGTCTTACCTTTTTAGACACGCTGGTTTAGATGCTATGAAATATTACCTCCCCTTGCCTTGTTCCCTCTGTGCACATCACACCACATTTGAAATGAAGAGTAGAGACTGTTACTACCAATGCACTGTGTGGTGAGAGAGAGAGCCTGAGAGTATCGCACATACACACAGAACACACACACTCACAAGTATACATGCAAGGGTATTGAGTCATTGGCAGTGTGCTTGTATTGCATGTAGTTTTTCCTTCGTTCATTCCAATCCGGCTTCAGGCCTCTCTCTCTTTTTCCTGGCTCGCTAATAATAATCCGCACAACATGTGACCTATTCTATGCTGCTGTGTATACTACCCCTCTGTACCAGTGTGTCTTGCATCACTACACACAGTCAATACATTGCACTGACCTGACGAGAAAAGATGGATTGAATAAAAGAAAGAAAGACAAAATGGGGGGAAAGAGTAAACCCATCACCCATGCAACTCCAGGAGAGAAACTCTATTATCATAATGACATACAGTTGAGTGTGTCTAGATTTGTGTGCAGGTGAATGGGTGTGTTTGTGAGGAAAGATAGACAAAAAGAGGGAGAGATGGAGAGAAAAGATAGACCCATAGAGCGAGAGACAGAAAGCCTTTTGTTGTTGACAAAACCACAATCTTTTGTTCCCTCAGATAAAGGACTTGGGGGACTTCAGACTTTGTAGATGAGATCAATTGTCATCAAAAGATATAAATGAGATAGGGCATGCTGTTACAGTGTTGGTAAAATGCTGTAGGGATGTTTTGTTCTATTGAAGAAGGATGATGGTATTACTTACATGATGCAATGATAGAGTTCAAAGAGAAGTTTGACTTCTGGTTAAGATAAAAATTGAATCTCATTATTTTTGTGTTTTGTTTGGGAAAATATAATAAAGATGACACTGAAAAGGATTGCTTTGCAAATGCTCACATACTGTCCATGTACTCGAAATATGCAATTTATATCCAAAAGCGGCTACTTTTGTAGATGTTCTTTCATCATTTATCGTTTTAAAATTCTGCTCAGTGTTTGACATTAAACAGGTTCCACAATGACAAAGAAAAAGACTGGTGAATGGTGATCTAGGTTGAAGGTGATCTAGGTTGAAGGGTACCTGTTTCAACTTCAGAAGTTCAGAG
Source organism: Strongylocentrotus droebachiensis (assembly GCA_035222895.1). Lineage (NCBI taxonomy): Eukaryota > Metazoa > Echinodermata > Echinoidea > Camarodonta > Strongylocentrotidae > Strongylocentrotus > Strongylocentrotus droebachiensis. The sequence goes on along the minus strand of JAVYIG010005409.1, from coordinate 97,738 downwards.
ACAATCAAATAATTACCAGCACAAATCAAAGGTTTACGGTCCTAATCTACCAAAACAAATGAATGTTAAATAGTATTAAAACAACATGCTGTACCTTGAGTCAACATACAGTAGGCCTATATAGTACATTTCAAAGCAACATACAGCATATATGCCTATAAACTAAATGTTGGTCTACTGAAAAGACTGTAAAACACAAAGTCTTTCTTAATTTATCCATTGTGAGAAGATTACAGCAGATAAAAATGATCTACAATTCAAGAATATTTTTTTTTCCATGTACAATTAATTGTAGAATGGCAATTTATGAGGGGAAAATTCTGTGAAACATAAATATTATGTGCAATAAAGGCCCTAAATGTAATGAAAATATCTATGTAGGCCTACCTGCAATTATCTGGTTATGTGCCAGTGTGTCAGAATTAAAGTAAGCTTTAATACAGACCCTTATAAAATGTAGGATATTTGGATGTCAGTTTAAGAAAAGAGAGAAAGGGAATCTGATTAAATTTAGTTGCACTCAATGTAAGCCTATATGCCTGCAGCGTGTAGCACAGTGTACGTGCATGTAGACTGTTGTCTGTAGTGTATTAAAGCCAATATGCACATGTCAGTGGCTAACAACTGTCAGCCATATTGGCAATGTTTCTAATGATTTAGCATTTGTTTTTCTGAATACAGCTTAACAATTACAACTCATCTCTTTGTTTCAATGACTAATTCATGCTTTATTTTTCATCTGTGTGTCCCCCATTTAATAGACTGGCAATCAATCTTGGTGAGGGAAAATAATTTCCAATGTGCTTTGAAAAAAAATACAATCCTGAAAGGGCCGGGTTGCAAATTCCTTACTAATGAATTATTAATACCTCACGAATGAATTATTAATACCTCATGGATTTTATGCACGGTGGCCATTGTTGTAACAGTAACATAATTAATGAACACCTAAATTTAAATACACCATCATGGCACGTATGCACTATTATAGGCCTACAAAAACCTAGGCAATGTATGTAGTGTTGTATACTGTTATTAGACGAAGAACGTGTCATTTCCCCCTCTTCAAATTATGTAGGCCACCATTAGCAGGAATACATCATTATATTTAACGGACATGGGAGTTTCCCTGATTATATTTTCATATCAGCCATTAACTTATTACAACAGTGATCATGACGACCTATCCCTTTTCATCCACAATGGACCGCCTTGCATTTAATTTTGAAACCAAACATATATTTTATCCATTACGGATGTCTAACAAAATCGTGACACACCTTCTAACAGTTCTTTAATGAATTCATTTCATCATTATTGTATATGTTTGCAACATGACTGTGAGAAAAGCCATTACAACAACAAAAACACCACTTTGCACGTACATCATATATATACACCCTGGCCTGTGCAGTATTCATATCTCACACAACAACAGAATAATAAATACATGTATGCAAGTGCATGTAGAAAGGAAGGCTGTGTGGTGAATTTGCTTATTTAGCTTTAGGGCATGCTGTAACCTCCTACATGTCAGGCCTCTTTGAATTATAAATCCTCCCTGTGCCCCCCTACTGGCAAGAGGCCATGTATGCTCTACAAGGAATGCGGATATCTGGAAAAGCGCTGCGTGTACAGGTTAGGTTATCGAGCTAGACAGCTAGGGCCATGCATGGCATCAGGTTTTTCTCTCTGTAGATTTTTTTCTCTCCCTCTCCCTTTCTCTCTCTCTCTCTCTTTCATACTTTGTATCCAGCCAAGTATGGGATTTAAAGGGAATCAAGAAACAAACCACATTCTCAAAGTCAAACCTGTAATATAAAAGTACATGCCTACACTCAGTCATATCATGAGGCAATTTTTGTTGTTGTTGTAGATGTGAGGTTCACGACGACAAGCAAATAAATAGTTCTCTGAGAATTATCACACGTCAAAGAAAGACTGTTCTGCTCATGACTAATTAAAAAAGTCCTCAAGGAAATGAAAGAAATAAGTTTTCACGAAAGACATGTACTTATAATGAATAGGATTTCTGAGAAACATGTAATTAAAGATGAAGTTGAGTTCTGGTCATGCGATTGCATTGTGAAAGAAACGGTGTGGAATCGACCAGAAAAGGTTGATCATCTAGCATATAAGAATTTGTGTGTATTGCAAGGTTCTGGATTCATCAAAATGATAAGAAATTGGCCAAGTCTTGGTAAAGTTACAAACACTGTACACAGAAAGATGTATATGGGACTACACGAACACGTGGCATAAAAAACCTACCCCCCCCCCCCCGAGTTTTACGATGTACATGACATATTTAGAATATGAAGGCATTTGAAGAGCCATGCTTTTCAGTGAACATGTCTTATCTGATGTTCTTCCACACTTGCATAATAAGAATGATAACGCTCACAAATTATTTTTCACCTCTTCCCAGAACTCAACCTTCTCTTTAAAGCCAAAGTGTATGAAATACAGCTCAACAGGCAGACAGTGTAGCTGATTTGTCCTAAAACAGAATAGGATTAGACTTACAATCTTTGGTATGTTTGAGAGAAATACTTAACATACTTGACTAGAAACCAATACAAATGCTTCCAAGGCCACAGAACTGTACTATTCAGAATATGACCTTAGCTAAATCTGTGTGAGCATTTGATAAAGACACTTTTTTTTTAAGACACTTTTTTTTGTTATAATGAGACAGAACAATAAAGGGATATTTCCTGTTTCAGTTTCTGTCACTGCATGTAATGTAAACTGATTACAACCCTGTGATTGATAGCCATCTTAAAGAAGAACAAAATCTTACTAGAAACTGCTCAAATTGTTCAATATTTGTCTTCAATATGTCTATACTAAATGTTTTATGAGATACTAAAATGTCACTTGACAAACATAAACAAAATTGAGAATCTATTATGTGCTTGTCTCAAGAAAGAAATATGAAGAGATCAAATTATAAACGGCTATTCTCATAAATCTAAATACATTTTGGCACATTTACTACATCAAAGTCATAGCAGGCAATGAATATATATACCGTATATATGAACTTTTTTGTTGATAGCACAATAGGCAAGTCAAACCATTGTGAAAATATTTAAAATCATCAAATTACAAAAGCTGATAACGTCATTTCTTTTTTAACCTAAAGACAACTTGTTTGATATGATTTTCCAAAACCAAAGTAATCTCCTTTGTAGGTAGAAATATATGCATCATTTAACTTACATTGTAGGTCTACCATCTGTATAAACATTGCAGGAATAATTCTTGATAGGTTGTACTGGACTCAAGGCCTTTCACACAAAGCAAATTATATAATAACATATACAACTACCATGTAACAAAGGGGTAAAAATATGATACTATAGGCTACAAGAGCCTATAAATCAATGTATTTTTGGTGGGAAGGGTGTAGGTATGTTCAATTATAATAATTTACAACATTTAAATGGCAAATGGCAAGTTATCATACAAAATGTTTGTATAGTCTTCTAGCTTGCATTGTCCGGTGGGATCAAGAGAAACTCCAAGAAACACAAAACATTTGAGAAAATAACTGCACCTTCAATCACACTTGCATAGCAATCAATTCCAAATTGTGGGGGCATATGGGAAAGTGATGCAAGAAAAGTGAGGCCTTGCATGTTCGCTTGATGCACTGCTGCCTGAATTAAAAATAGAAAATGACAAGATCAAAGGATCTGGAAACATTATGTGCATGTCATTAAAGATTCATCTATATGCACACTGCACAGCCAACTAGGTGGTACCATGAACCTAAGAATATCACATACTCTATCAGCATGCATGCCCTCATTATATTCTGTCTATTTCAAAGTTTAACTGATTTGAAACAAAACCATTACAGCAGTCAATTTCCACATGTCTTTGCACGTGCATCGTAACACATGCAGACTTATGGTACCTAGAGATGCAGATTACAAGATTTCCATACGATACCCTGGTGTTGAAATTCTTTCTATTCTTCTTGTAAACTGTGGTAGGTGTGGCTTTATTTAGGCTGATAAATGACATATACCCATGATTTCCTATTCCAAAACAAATATAGCCATGGTCTGGAGTGTAAGTGTTAATAGGCTGTTAGCTTTATAAATTGTAATTCTTCAGAGATGTCTCAGAAAGATAGAAACCATCTGAGATTTGTTTAAATAAATAATGTTACAAACTGTTTTAATTTTGATAAAACAGCAAGATGCCAAGGGTTTCTATATAAACAGAAAAGGAAAAAATATTAAGGGTTAGATTCTTTTCCTTCACTTTTATGGGATGGCCTTAATTGAATTTAAACACAGTAAAGGCTTATGAGGGATTATGTTTTTAATACATTTTATTCTATTACATTTTTGCATGAAATCCTCATACATTCACATGACATTTCCCCCTTTTTATTGCTGAGAAAGCAAAGCATCTAAGCTTATATTTAAGGTCACAAAATGCATGAGTGGTTGCTTTAAAAACGCTGCCATATGGAGCTAACTTTGCACTCAGTGCCATGAGCAACTGCCTTTACCACATGTAGTCATATAACGTTTCAGGGACCGCCTTCAACTTTCAACTTTCATATTTTGCCTCCTATTCAGGGATCAACATCTGAAGTTGTGAACATGCATCTCTATTTTCTTTTGTTGTTTAATTTTTCTTATACTGAAAAGAGGATAAGTTGAAAGATGGATTTCATGACACAAATGTGAGACACTTGTACACACACACTAATACACAGACATACAATCATGAAATGGCGTCAAATGTACTGTTTCCCCAAATGTTGCAGTGTATCCTACTATCCTACATGTTAGCAAAGCGTATTTGGCCTATTTTTTTTAAGAAGAAAACAAATCTGCTGATAATTATATAGAACATATGACTTGGCCTGTAACTGGAGAGGTTCTATTAATGATTTATGAGAAGAGACATTTGATTTTTGGATTTTTGTTTTAACCCTACAGCTACACTACAGCAGTTTGCACTGTGGTGAGGGTTTTGGCTCACTGCTTGCTAACCACACCCCTTCACATGGCCAGAACATAATATACATGTATGAAGAGAACTGTGCATGGATGGTCCCGTAATGATATTCTTCCACAAGTCATCATCATTTGGCCGTGGCCTACTCTAAAATGGTGCCCAAGTCCTCTTTGCCAGAGTAATACCAAACATGGTGTTCACTATAAGGCTATGAATTTGTTCAAAACCGGAACATCCAAGTAACTGAAAAAGTTCTCTCAGATTTTGTTTTGGAAGTCTCATAATGTATGAAAGTCTTCTGGACTATAGCCGCCACAATATATTTTCCAAAACCTGTGAACAAAAGAAATACTTTGACGAGGAAAAAAATGGGGAAAAATTTAGTGGTCTGGAAGTCATACAACATTTATAGCAATACATAAAATGGCATCTGTCCATTTTTATTTTTTGCTGCTTAGGATTTTTGTTGTGGCTTTTTGCTGCCTTATGTAATAATAGTCAAGAACATAGAAATTCAGACAGAGGGGTCTACTTTGACATTTTGTTCAACTTGTCTAACTCTTGTTAATCTGAGACAAAGCAAGAGTATTACATGTTGAAAGGGTTTTAAAATGTATGTAAAAGTACCCATAGGCCTCCTGTACAGACTGTACTTGTGAAGGCTAGCAGGTCGGCCTGATCCGACAACTGACGGGTCGTGTAACCGTAAAGAATGAACATAAGGGAGAAGATTCACATGCCTCGACGGTAATTAATCCATCCTGTGTAGACAGCACTGTAGATTGAATCATCCACTCGCTTCCATCTATACCAGTTATTCATTTCATAATCATCATCATAGTCCAGGAGGGTGTTTCACAAAGATACTAAGTTGAACTTGTCTCTAAGTTGGACTTAACAATAATGGAAAGCCATTAGCATCCTTGAAAATATTTTGTAAAATTTATTTTTAAAGGCATAAAATGTTGATTCAAATCATTCATATTTTCTTTTATCAGGTGTGATTTCATGTTCTTGATGTGGAATTTATGAAAAATCTAAAATACTTGAATTTTTGCTTTTGAATATATTTCATTATAAGGCTTCAATGGCTCTCCATACAATTTAAGTCCAACTTAAGAGTAAAGTTCAACTTAGAATCTATGTGAAACACCCCCAGGGGAATAAACCAGTGAAAGAAATCCATAAATGGACACTGGTTGTGGATTATGACTTCAATAAAACCTTGAACCAGGAATATGGTGGATTGGTAAGGGGTTTCCTTGAAACACAAGCCATATTGCAAGAAAAGTTAAAGAGATTATAAACAACTTGCCTCCCCTGTGATACAGGAAAACACTGCCTAGACACAAATAGGTCTTTTTAGCATCATTGATTCATTATACTTACTTTACGGCTACCATTAATCAACCATAGACATGTTGTAGACACTTAAGAATGTTTACTTGATTTGTCAACCTCCTAACAACCTTTCTTGATATATGAGCTATTAAAAGCACACTGCACATGGATTATCCACTGGCCAAACGCTTCTGGGAACTTGAAAAGATGGATTCTTCAGTTAAGCTTTTAATCCTCTCACATCCTCATCATTCAAGGATTACAATGCTACATAACTTAAGATAAAACCCTCCTCAGTGACACATCAACAGACAAACACCATCAGATAGCCAGACTAATAGGCATAGCATTAAAATCATTGAACTTCTGAAGCAGGAAAGACAGTAAGCCCCCCTCTGGCTTCTGGGAATCCAATTATTCACACTTGGGAATTGGAGCAGAACAACAACTCTTATTTTTAGTCAACATGTAAATTGCTGAGTCATTTTCATTATAATCATCATCATATTTCTTTACAAACAAGACACCAGTCTGTAATGCACATTATAGCCCATCCACAGTGACTGAGTTAAAACACCACAAGTACTAACTTATATGGTTAGTTTCAGTTCCCTTTCCTCCGAGTATTTTTTCAAGACTGAAAAGGGAGATGACTGTAAAAAATGCTCACATTAATTTAATCCATTTAATCACAAGCAAAAGGCAACCCAACACTATATCTGACATACTAACATTCAAACTTGAAAATAATATATGTATGTATGTACTATGTAGTTAAAGGTAAAGACCAGTTATGGTCATGCGATTGAATTGTGAAAGAAACGTTGTGGAATCGATCAGAAAAGGTTGATCATCTAGCATCTAGCATCTGCAAGGTTCCGGAATCATCAAAATGATAAGAAATTTGGCCCATTCTTCGTAAAGTTACAAGCACTATACACAGAAAGATGTATATGGGACTACCCTATATCTCTCACAGGACCATGAGAGAAACAAATTTACCAAATATATGAATTAGTAGGCGGTTTCCCGGCAATTTTTTTATCATCATGTATTAGTCAAAACATATTCTTTCACATGATTGGTAATGAGAGCTTCCATTTCATTTTTTGAAATTGGGGCATTACCAATACTGGTCTTTACCTTTAACACATGGCAGTACAATATATTACAAGTATTGTGCACATTTTTCTTTAAAGGTAATACAAAGTTTTGGTATGGGGTCATGAATTTGGTTCAAATGAACATATTGGAAGCATATACGATCCTACAATATTTAGTGATCGTTGTCGCGGTTGAAATCAAGTCTAAGTTATGAAATTGTAAATAATAAACTCTTTATGTTGTATAGCTCCCTCTCAAGGTCAAGATATTAATTATGCCATAAAACAATGTTTCTTGACTAAAATCGACCGATAAGCTATTCCCATTTGGAAATTATATATCACAACTACATATTCTGAGAATTTCATAGTCGTAGTTACCATCGTACGGCCGTAGGCGCTATTTGAAATTTATCAAAATTTACCGGGAGCACCGGTAAATGTTTAAATTCAATTTTTCTCGAAAACATAAGTGTTTTAGGGGCTAAAATTTCTAGTGCTTATAATACAACCACAGGAGCATCCAAATATATCAAAATTGTAAAGAATCACCATCAACCCAATTTTCAAAATTTCCCGAAACTTTGTATTACCTTTAACATACAAGAATGCTTGCAGCAGTGAAACATTTAACTTTTTCTTAGGCAAACATACAATATAAAATGGCAAAAACAGGTGCAGCATCGCTGTCATTAACAATAATAGAAGTTCACGTAAGTACAGTACATGCAAAATTGGAGGACCTAACAATTTTTAAGTTCATGCTCTAAGTTTGTTTGTAGACTAAACCATTTTTACAATTATTAAAATTGGCTAGCTGCCTAACCACTTTCCATACATACATATGCATTGAATTGAATGGCATCGAAATGATGTCATATCAAATTTTGATGATGATGATGATGATGATGATGACGATAATGATGATTTTGATAATTATAATAATAATAATAATAATAATAATAACAATAATAATAACACTAATAATGATGAGTTGATGACGATGATCAAAATTGTAACAGCTCTTCTTTTTTCCCTCTTTCATGGTGATTTCCCCGTTTATATTTGTGATCGTTAACTTGCAGCTAAAATAATCTAAATAATACCTGAAATTAACGTTACATTATTTTTCATCTATATTATTTCAAATTGCAAATATGCCCATTATCAGAAGCTCATTCAAATTTCCAAATACTAACAAATAATTGGTACATTTCTAAATATAATTGGGATGGCATTGTGCAATGGCTGGTTACATATTGAAGCAACTGGAAGAATAGAAACTGAAACTTATTTTATCTTGAAGTGGAAATCTTGGTTGGCAGAGTTATTAGATGCATCCTAACAATTGTCAATCATTATCATATCAAGATCCTGGTTATGTTTTCTTCTGGGCCAACTTCCTCTTACAGGACGGACATTCCAATGCTATTCAAATAATGATGGAAAAAAAATATAAGCAGTAGGAAATAACACTCTTGATATCAGGAAAGCACAGGCTATGAAAAAAATAATCTATGAAATTCTACAATTTTAGTCTTTCATTGTATATCAGAACATGACTATAAAGTGAAAAATTTCTCTGAATAGGGATTTGAATACTGAAAAGTAATCACAACTAAAAGTCAATCTGACTATATTTTCTGATAGTCACAACGAAATGGAACAATGATGATATTGGGCAATGCAATGTTTGACGTTAGGTACAGCACGAAAGAGGAAAATTTAGGATAAAATCAAATAATTCTTATTCAAAGAGATGCAAGAGATACACTATAGATCTACGGTTGGGAAAGCAGCGCGAAATAAATTCCCTCTTCTTTGCTTGAATAATCATGAATAGGAGCCTTGCACTATTGTGGGTGAAAGTAAGTAACAAAAGGGTATTACCTCACTTATGTGTATCCCTTTATGAATCTATTGCCAATATATTGACAAATTGATTAGATTCCAACAATACAAGTACAGGTCGGCCTAAATGAAGTCCCTATGGGAGGTACAGTTCACACTGCATTCATAACTCAATAAAACACACCGCACATAATAATTACTATTTCTACATAAACGTGAAGATACATATCCAGTGTGAACACCCCCACGATTTCCAAATTTCGCAAATTGTGGTAGATTTAAAGTGAATTTTAAAAGGGCAAGCATGAGTGGTGATTGTGGCATGGTACATCAAACTGTATGTGGCAGTGTGGACAACTTTAAACATATAAATGGGCTCAATATAGACACAAATAAAATCAATAGTTTTGTAGTAAATTACATGTGTTGAACAAGGAAACATCTAGTAAAACTTGTTGATGACTAACATCATAACATGCCAACATTTACACTAAAACAAATTGTATAAATATACACAAATTCATAACTGATATTTACATGCCTCTATTTCCTCAACTGGTATGTTTTCAAAGAAAATTGCACGATGAACAAATGTAGACAACTACAAAGTCAATCGTTACCAAGTTTGCATAATTCTCTAGCATTATTAGTTTTTCATAATATACATGTACATGCAATATAAAATCTTGGTTGTTATTTTTCAGGAACATCAATGAATTTGTCTCCACTTTCTCAAATGCTCCATATTGTGAGTCATAACTACTAGTACCAGCAGAAAATAAAAATGAAATAAAATATGTCTATCTGACAAAAACACAAACTGACAAAGATTTAAATGGAATGGTTCGAGAATGATCTACATGTATGCATGCATGCAATCCTTCTGTTACCAACCAATGCTCAATAATTCATGAGCATATTGCATTGAAAAAGGTTAAATTATGCCATTTCTTCCCTGTGTATGCAAAGATTTAATCTCGTCTTTGTAAAGATCTGCATAGTTTTAATCTCTTCTTATTATCACATACAGGTACATGGAGGCTAAATTGAAATTAAAAACATGATTTTTGCAATCCTAACATCTTCCCCTTTAAAAATTATAAAACCAAATTCCTTTTACATAATATCATGGAATGAAACCAGATATCCGGCTTGGATCAATAAAAATTAAAGCATAGCAGCAATATTGCATCGAGTGGCTTTCATTCTCGTTTACTAGAACTGTTGAGGCAATCCCTAACAGTTACACAGGATACAGCCAGCTCTAGTAAACAGGAAAGCAGCGGCCGAGCTCGGCTGCGGGTTCCATTATCATCCCTGCTGCTTTATGCACACAAAACATTCAATGCACTTGATGGGCTTCTTGCCAATACACAAGAGAAGTATATTGGCTTTTTACATTGCGAAATGTATGTCCATTTCACTACAGGGTGTGCTTGCATTTTGACCTTTGCACAGCCATCGCAAATTTGATTTATCTGAATAAATTGGTAGACTATTACCCGTGTTTATACCTTCATAAAAAGTTATAAGCCCCTCAACAAGTAAAGAACAAAGGTGTAGAATATGTGTGGGATCAAAATCAATATTTGCTAGGGCACTTTTCATCTATTATTCAGTCACAAATATGAGGCCTAGCCCGCAACGTGAGAATTTTACCATCATATGTTTGCCCTTACAAAGAGTTGTAATTTGAAGTAAAAGGGGTAAATGCCTCTAGTTATTTAACGATTTGAAAATAACATTCAGCTTGGTATCTTTAAAAAATAGTGATTCATAATGAGAAACATCTGACATTATGCAAATTAATCTTGTACTTACTAGGCCTGATCACTATCGAAACAACAACATGAAATAAATTCTTGTGAATTATTCACAAACTACAATGGTAAACATAAGTCAAATAATAAATTCATAAAATAGCAAAATTAATAAAATAATATGGTGAACACAAGACAGTTTACTCAATAACACAAATGGTAAACAATACACTCCCTTAGTTTTTTCAAACATGATTCATTGTGCACATAAGGTATATTTGAGTGCTTGGAGGCCTATGTATTATATATGATAAATGATACATGTTTCAATGAGAATTGAAATAATATGGGTTTAGAAATCAACATTATATCATTAGTAGTAACTAATTATTCTCCTTTCAAATTTCATGATGAATATATCAAACATGACACAGGCCTTATCTTTTAATTCAATTTAATTAAATGCACACCAGGCCTACGTGTATGTGATAAGCCCTGTGTGAAGGTATAATTTCAAAACCTTTACCTCAATATTTGAAGGCATATACTGTGCAACATATAATGTCCATACATGCATCGTTACAGCAGGATAATCAATTGCACATCCACAAATTCAACCGCCATGCCTTTCAAATGATTAAATCAAATGTTATAAATTATATCCAACTATATCTGAGTCACATTTGTGGAATCAAGAGACCTTCATTTTATATGTCTATTCATATCTGCTTATTTAATGCCACATAATTTGTCTAATCTCATGGCAAAGCCAAATTACAAAGTCATAGGGCCACACAATAATTGTATGTAATAATATTCTGTCAGAAGTTTGTATCTTTTCAAGATGACTTTTGTAGAATCTATACAACAGCACACAGGACAAGGATTGGGGGGGGGGGGGGGGTAGATTTTAAAAATTAAATCTGTGATCATATTTTTAGTGTCTTGAAGTGTCCCTGTTCTTTTCACACCCACATACCCAGAAATGAATTATGATTATTTACTTGTTTATTTCATCTACACAGTAACAAAGAAGAGAACTTCTTCTAACCCCTTTCTTCCACGAGCCTATCATCAATCAGGATCCTTACAAACAGCTGACCAATATGACAAGGCTTTTGGATCTAAGCAAAGGATTTGATATATTGGACTTGGGATGACGATTCATCTCCTCGACCTGCCAATATCTCAAAATCAAATTTAATCAGATGCTCCCCTTCCCAAAACCCAGGTGTAAAAAGCAAAGAAAATCCCCAGGAGTGATGAAGCAATATTAATCAAATATTCTCCACTCTGCGCTAGCTGGGCTGGCTGCATGTAGAGTACCGAAAGCACAGTTGTGTGAACAAAGCGACAGGCATGTTCACACTTGTCATACCAAATGCCCAAAATAAACTGAATGATTCTAACTAAATATTAGCTTTATGAAACATTAGCCTTTTACTGCCATAATACACACAAATAAATTATGGGTTATCAAGATCATAAATTTTCAAATGTGCAGGTAGAATGTGTTCAAAGTTGGAGCGCATTGTAAGTTGCCCTACATGTATGTATCGACATGTACAGTGTACAGTGTACACGTGAACATGTAGACCTTCATAATGTTCATGGGTGTGATTAAAAAATAATTAAAAAATACACCTGTCGGGCCTATTTGCTCATGATGAGATATCTAATTTTGTGCTGAAGATGTTAGGCCTACTATATCCAAGTACCTTTTGTAATGTAGCCTACTTTCATAACAACCTGGTGTCTTGTAAGGTCTACTAGTCATGACTACGATATTATGTAGCTTGTTTGTCTTTTACCATACAAGTTTTGCAAATATAGTTCAAAACATACATAACTTTGTACAATGCATATTGCCAATACAATTATCAAACTATGAACATATAATGTAAATATAGATCATCATCAAATTACTCCAGCCTTTGGGTGTACTGAACTGATATTCTTCAACAGCAACAGCAACAACAAATACATTGATAACAGATATGAAATGTAAAAATGAAAATATCATCTCTGAAATCACATTTCATGTTAATTATAATGCTGTGTATGAACATGAAATCACAAGCTGGCTTGAATGAGGGCTTTTCATAATCCCCCACCAATGCACCATCAAGACAGAGCTGTTGCCTCCGAGTATGAGTCATTTTGCCTGAGTGTGTGTGTGCATCGCAGGCAGAAGGGCATAACCCAGAATACAAATTCCTTTTTCCATTATAAATGCTGATAACAGCTTGTTTGTCACGACTTATACCTGTCACAGAGGCGTAACTAGTCTCTTATCAAAAACCTTAATACACTACAGCAACAAATTATTATGAACATTATTTCTGTATAAAAACCATTGAGTATATTACTTTTTCTTTCTGATACTGCATATCATAAACCTTGCAATTTGTTCATCACAGCTGTTTTTGTGTAAAGGAACTATCACAGCTTTTTAAAACTACAATGCTGTGATTTGATTATTTTGCAGGATTGACTTTTTGTGAATATAGTCCACCTGCGAGAGATTTCTTGCAAGATGCACGAAGTGTCAGGTTTTACAGTACGAGTTAGTACAAATGAGTATGGAGTACATATATTCTGATTATACTTCAATTATATCAGTGAGAAATTAATAAGCCAAACCTATCCCTGGTTTGAGTATGTTAATATAAACTGGTATATCTACCATGTACATGTAAATGTATGTCAATGTGAACAGTATTTTTTGGGGTCATCACAAGGTCAATATCAATTTTGAAGAGAAAAAAAAACGTTTGGGGTTCTGCAGTATGCCATATGCCACCGTAAAGGGAAAAGAGAAGTACTGTAGTACTGTACAGTCTTTCTAGACACATATATTTTCGTTCTCGTGACATAATTTGTCTCATAAAGGGGTCGGGATCAATACTTACGGTACTCAAATAAAATGCCATTGATTATGATCACATTATCAGTTACTATGCAAACTTGTGAAAATGTACCATGACAACCAGTTATTGCCATATTCTATGATGATAACGTTTACTGCAAGAAGAGAACTAAGTATCACTTTAGACCTAGGGTTAATGCCCTTCTGGCTGTCAGCAGAGACAATACACAGGCCTATATGCATATATGCTTTAGCACTTCAATTACATGGTGTAATGTTCATAGTCCATTTTACTGCTCAATATGATACTTACATTATATGTATAAAGTTCATCCTGTATCGCAGCTGTCTATGAAGTAGTTTCCTTTTCCTGCACATATCAAATAAAAATGGAAATAAAGATCATTCATAAGTTAGCAGCTTGATTCTGATCGTGTGATAAAAATAATATGTAACTTGCAACATTTTTAATAAAACATTGCTTGGTGAACTATGGTATATGAGGGAGAAAAGAGAAGAAGAAAAAAGTGAAGAAAAAACAATGTGACTTTAAATCTAGACTACGTCTATTTCTGGACGGGATTAAGTCTATTCATGTGAGACATAAAAGAAATACAATAGGTGCAGATGTTTACATTGTATGTTGCCACAGAGAAATACTTCCTGCATTTAATTCCATCTGCTAATCACCCCTCTTTCTTTTTTTTCCTCTCTTGCTCGCTCTCAGGCTTTCTCACTCTCCCTCTCACTCCATCCCTTTCGCCACATTAATCACTCTCTCTCTCTACCTTTCCTGCCATCTATCTATACATTCATTATATTCATTATAAAGCTTTCTTTTTCACTCTCATCCTCAATTCAGAATCAATAAATCTTCACATCACTGTACAATCTCTACTCTTGTGAAAAATCTTGAAAGTAGTGTGCATTAGACCTGAAAATACTTGAAATACAGAAGAAAAAAATTCTCATTCCGATGAACCATAGCCTGGAAAAAGAAATTATTATTGACAGTCCTTGCCAATCTTTGATAATTACACAACCTAGATTTGTGGATTAGATTATTTGCTCATTTGCATTTTCATTTGAAAGCACAATATCATATTCACAAAATAATGTTTGAACTGCCTGATCAAATTTGCAATAATCGTTGGCTATTTCCTGCATTTTCTAAATATGTTTGTACTACGACAGCCGTTTAATTTAGGATTTTAGGAATATTCATTATAAAAAAAAGAACATAAATCTAATATTTGTTTGATTGGAATCTATACTATCTTCTTATAATGATTGGTTTAATTTTCAGACCTACATTCTATCTAATAACATTGTAAGATCACGTTTTAATTTGAAGAGTTTGAAAAAAGAAGGATAATATGAACTAAGAGGATCTATTATCCCTCAATTTAAACAAAAAGTCATTTCCACGAAGCAATCCATTCCAACCAAATAATGAAAAAACATAAACTAATTTGAAATCATCAGATTTCGAGTGGTATTGATTTATTTCCACCCATTTCATGCAACACCATGTATAAATCATTCTGTTTTGACACAAAATACATTAATTTTTCCCTATCGTTTTCAAGCGCAATGATTTCTTTTTCATTTGAAAACAATATCAGGCAAACAGCAGGCAAACAGATATAAAAATAGCTCAAGATTCTCATCACTTGACAGAAGAAGAAGAAAAGAAGAAAAAAACACCTCGGTAGATATTTGATGGATATCCCCCTGCAACTTATAAATGACAGAGACACTGGCCTGCAAAATGCAAAAAGAAAATTAGTTTTTCCTGTTTATCTCTGGTTGTGGTCAGGAGACTCAGAGGCAGAGCTACATGACTCATCATATCATATCTGATGTCTTAAGACCCTGTCTCGTTTGCGACTAATTCGGGATATGATGCGAGAGTAGGCTTAGGCACAAGAGTTGTTATTGTAAATGAGCGTACAAATGAGTATACAATTACTGTAGGTCAAATTCTAATTTGAAGTAATGCATATATACATACTGGTACTTATTCAATTATTCATACTGTTTCAATGTACATGTATCTTTCAAAGGATGATTTTTTCCATATTTGTAATTATTAT
Organism: Strongylocentrotus droebachiensis; assembly: GCA_035222895.1. Taxonomy (NCBI): domain Eukaryota; kingdom Metazoa; phylum Echinodermata; class Echinoidea; order Camarodonta; family Strongylocentrotidae; genus Strongylocentrotus; species Strongylocentrotus droebachiensis. Next base: position 81,732 of record JAVYIG010005409.1, on the reverse strand, counting down.
TATTAAATGTTTTGTGAAACAAAATATTCATGTTCTGTTTGAATCATATCACATATCACAAGTCGGAAAGGGCTGTACAAAACTTGCTCCTGTAGCCTGTAGCATTATTGCACTGCATCATTTTGCCTTCACTTGAACCAAAACCCAATTGCAATCCTTACCCTACCCCTATTCCTTTGAGGCCTGCAAGGTCACAAAAATTGTGGTAGTCCTGAGCAAATGTAAGGTCGTCATATGAAAGAGATGAACCATCATCTAAAAGGTCAGGATCATTCATAATAAATTATGGCACAATGAAAGCTACGTGTACATGTATAACAATTAACAAATGTACATAATCATGTAAATTACAAATCATCTGCTAAACACAATCTAGTACAAGAACTCTATATTTAAAGATGAATAATGCCTTCTGGCTGTCCACAAAGGATATGTGAAATTATAATAATGATGATTGAATTATTTCTCTTTTGGGATTGAAAAGAAATGCAATATGTTTTTATCAACCTATACTATTCCTGGCATGACAAAGTTAGTATTGTTGAGTCTGCAATTCCTTTTTTAATTTAAAAAGTCAGCACTTGACAAAAAGACAGAATAAAGAATAATAATAATGTCAAGATTAAATTATTTCTCTTCATTTAGTTGGGATTGAAAAGAAATGCAATATGTTTTCATCAACCTAAACTATTCTTGGCATGACAACGCACTTGAAAAAAAAAGAAGACAGAATAAAGACTACATTGTGCATAGAGCCTACAGGTTGATGAAAAAGTAATCAAACACAAGTGTTTTGAGATTGGATTGCAACAGCCCAACTTTAAATGAACCAACAATCTGTGAAACAAAATATATATATTCATATATAGCCTAGGAGGCTTCACGTCAGCCACAGGGGGAAAAAAACACTGCAATATTTCTTAGAAAGAAAAGCAATCATAAGGCCCATTTACACATCCAAAACACCATTTTAAAAAATCATTGATTTTTAGGGTCTACCATTTACACTACTGAAAAAACCCATCAAAATACATAGTTTGCTCATACCAATTTTTTGGTGAGTTGTGCGCATGCGCGACTTGTTGGTGCCCTGCATTTGTTAACACAGAAGCGAGAGTCACGTGAGCAAAAGTCGGTATCTAACAAACATTCGCTTTTAGTTTTACACTGCCCAAAAATCGGTGGCAATTAAAAAAATAACACTCCAGAGGAGGATTTTTCTTTTTCACTTTATCGCCATGACGAAACACCAGAATGTGTGTAGAAACAATGTTTTTTTGATGCAGTGTAAATGCAGCTACTAACTATAAGTCTTCTCTTCTCTGGGGCTCTCAACGGAGACTCACTGCCATCACAACAACAACCTTCTCATAGCAACACACACCAGGGAATGCTATAAATATCATGCAATAAGCAGAGCAAGACTGTCTCTTCATAAATCACTGATGGTCTCCATATGCCACTAATAATTCCATCAATATTTTGTACTGGAATATTAAAATTACAAGTATTTATAACATAGCAAGGCTACATGCACATATAATGAAGCTAGATTGATTTCAAAATTACTCTTTAGATGATCAATAACATCATTTTTTATATTTTTATGGAAGGCCATTCGAGAGAAGAAAAGAAGAAACCCTTTTGTAATATTCTCGTTATAAAGAAACCTTTCAACAATGTGATTTATTCATTATTGAATCTTTGAAATAAACATGTACATTGTATCAAATGGATAATATGAAGTTGGAAATAGAATGAATACGATCCCTGTCCTCCACTGTAAGAGTTAATATAAAATACCTCAAATTATGACAATCTTAACTTCAGTAGAGTAATACCGACTGCCACTGATTTTCCATATCATATGACTCGAAAATGGACTCAAGTATTATGATATTTAGAAATGCTCTTTGGTATTAAAGGAACATTGGCGTCCTCTAAAATCTGCCCCATTGACTGAATTAGGCATAAGTTTCCTGAAGGCACTTTTGAAAGTTTGAAGTAACTGATGATATTTATTCACTCTTTTTCAACAACCAATACAAGTGTTTGATACACTAAATCACCTACATGTATTCAAGTAATTCAACTGATGGAATGTTAAGTTTTAAATAAAAATCACTAAAATCAATCAAAATAAATTTGTAACAGGATATTTAAAAAAAAGTAATAAAAATCAGGCAAATTAAATGAATTGTTGAAATATAAGAATCAGAAGTATTCAAATCATTTTTTTGATTATTGCAATTTGATATTGCAAAACTTGAGTATGATTATAATTATAAATTCTTTACACTTTCAATCCCTTGAATTAGCCGACATTCACATGTACTTTTCAAAACTTCAACCCTGACATAATGGCTCAAGATTTCCCCCTTTTTTTGGTGAAAGTGGATAAGAATTTTACTCTGGAAAATTGTTACCTGGGGGGATAAAATTTCGCTACTCAATTTTCTGTGTGAGTAATGCAGTAATCAATTCTCCTGGGCATGCATGCTATTTCTGGGAAACCTAGATCAATATCCAATTTGCTCTGATGGATGGTGACAACAAGTGAAGAAGGGGAAACTGGATGAGAGGGGGAGAGAGAGAGAGAGAAGGGGGAGAGAGAGAGAGAGAGAAGGGGGAGAGAAGGGGAAGGGGGAGAGAAGGGGGAGGGGAGGGGGAGAGAAAGGGGAAAGGGGGAGAGAGAGAGAGGGGGAGAGAGGGGGAGGGGGAGAGAAGGGAGAGGGGGAGAGAAGGGGAGAGGGGGAGAGAAGGGGAGAGAGGGGGAAGGGGAGAGAAGGGGGGAAAGAAGGGGGGAAAGAAGAAGGGGGAAAGGGGAGGGGAGAGAAGGGAAAGGGAGAGAAGGGGAAGGGGGAGAGAAGGGGAAGGGGGAGAGAAGGGGAAGGGGAGAGAAGGGGAAGGGGGAGAGAAGGGAAGGGGGAGAGAAGGGGAGGGGGAGAGAAGGGGGAGGGGAGAGAAGGGGATATAAGGGGGAGGGGAGAGAAGGGGGGAGGGTGAGAGAAGCGGGAGGGAGCAAAAGGATAGGGAGGGAATGTTGGCTACACGATATACATAACACAGGGAAAGTTAAAAAGGAGAATATAAACACAAAATGTATGAAGTGGATAACTTCAAGAAAACATCTCTGGAATGGCTTCATTCCTTTGGATGTTTTTCTTCGCTTTCAATATGTGTTTGTATAATCTATAACTGCCACAGGATTTCCGAATTATGTACTTGAAAGGATTTCCGAAAGAGCAAGTACTCCTGAAAGTATACTCACAAGGATGTCCTTGTTCTTTGAAGATAGATTATTACAGGCAAAGTAGGTACACCACTCCCTGAATCTTGATTATTGACTAGCACCCCATTATATTTCCTTAAAGGTATTACAAAGTTTTGGTAAATTTTGAAAAATGGGTGGATAATGATTCTTTACAATTTTGATATATTTTGATGCCCCTGTGGATGTATTAAATGCACTAAAAAATTTAGCCCCTAAAACACTTCTGATTTCGAGAAAAATTGAATATAAACATTTACCTGTGCTCCCAGTAAATTTTGATGAATTTCAAATAGCTCCTACGGCCGTACAATGGTAGCTGCGACCATGACAATCTCAGAATAAGTAGTTGTGCTATATAATTTCCGAACGGGAATAGCTAATCGGTCGATTTTAGTCAAGATACATTGTTTTATAGCTTAATTAATATCTTCACCTTGAGAGGGAGCTATACAACATAACGTTTTTATTATTTACAATTTCATAAATTTAGAGTCGATTTCGACCTCGACAACGACCACTGAATATTGTAGGATCGCATATGCTTCCAATATGTTCATTTGAACCAAATTCATGACCTCATACCAAAACTTGACTTTGTCCTTAACTTAAGTATCTACTTTGTTCGTTTTTCCCTTAAAGATAATAATGTGGAAATCTAGTAATTATTATCATCATTTTTTGGGGGAGGGGGGGTCTTACAGATTCAACCAAACTGCTTGTAATCAAAGCCTCTCCTAAACTCTCATGTAGGCAGTGAGAGTTTCAGGAACACTCTCAAGCATTCTTGAACAGGATTGAATACATTCAAGGTGAACTACAGCAGGACGGCATTGAACTTGAAGCCACCCCCCCCCCCCTCCTCTTATAACGCTGACCTCTCATAATAGCAAGCTACTGATTGATGTGTCTAAGCTTCAGCCCATCTTTCTTGGCATCTGGCTGAATGACTGGAGCAAGAATTTCTGCATGCCCTCAAAGGTCACAGTCTTAAAGCGACACTACCATCTTTTACCGGAGCAGACTGGTTGTGGTCTGACATGGGACTGCAGTTTTGCTTTTTAATTTCATTACGGAATAACTTCTGGGTATAGACCTGTAGCCTTAAGAATATTGCATAAAGGAAAATCTTTGTGTTTTCGCTTGCTGAAGACCAAGTACATGTATGTTTTATACATACTCCATGTTATTGTAGTCTAGTATCAAAAAGGGAACTTCATCTTAAAGTTCCCTGGTCTAATAATCCATTCAAAGATGCAAACCCACTATACTAGAAGATATAGCTGGAATATAAACATAATAATAATAATAATAATAATAATAATAAAACAGTACTTATAAAGCGCTTTCCATTGAAGTCTCTAAGCGCTATGCCCACATAGTTGTGAACAGTAAGATTATTTCATGAAAGTGTGTGCACTGTGCTTTGAACTACCAAAAGTTTTGAGAAATCTGAATGCACTGAATGAGGAATCAGGTTTACTGAGAAAAGTCTCTTTTGCCCATTTCTTTTTACCTTTTAATTTCAAACAAGAGCAGGGACCACCTGAAATTGTGGTGCCAAACATACATAGTGTGGGAACATTACAGCCACACAAATACAAATTCACTTGAACTTGGTCTTTAGTGCTTTCCACATTTTCCCACCGTTCCAATCCATTCTGCATGGGCGCATTTTCAAAATAACTAGGCAAAGTGCTTTACAACTAAAGGTCAAGGCTTCAAGGTTGAGGCTTCAAAGGGGTACATCACATTTATACACATCCAATTATCTGACTGCATTTACTGTTTATTTTTTCTTTTGAAAATGTGTAAAATATCAATTTTCTTTTTTAGCAACTGATCTAGACAAAAACCCAGAGGGCTATTTGGATCTGATGTCTACAGTCTATTTTTGCATTGTGTCTACCGGTATATGCACAGCATGTATAGATGATAATCATTGTTTGCACCCCTCCCCTCTCTGGCTCTGAGCAATTATTGCAGTTGAGAGATATAGGGACTGTCTAATGCACATGGACATATGTCCTTGAATGCAGCAGGTAAATAGTGATAGAGGGTTAGTTATTGATTGATAGATCTCGCTTGATTACATTCCACTTGGGGTTGGAATTACTGGATCAGGAAATTGTGTATCCAAAGGTCACATGGCATTAAAGGAACAATACACCGCTTTGAACCCGTCACGAAAAATCAAAGGTGACATGCCGGGCAATGTGTAAGGTCTCAGTATCATGCCTTCTCTATATCTTTGCAATGAACATTAAAGCTAAAGACCAGTTATGGTCATGCGATTGCATTGTGAAATCGATCAGAAAAGGTTGATCATCTAGCATAGATGTACTGCAAGGTTCTGGAATCATCAAAATGATAAGAAATTTGCCCAGTCTTCATAAAGTTAGAATCACTGCACACAGAAAGATGTATATGGGACTACGCACACGAGCACGACACGTGCGTTATATCTATCAGGTTCAAATAGATATAATAATTTACCAAATATATCAATTAGAAGGCGGTTTCTCCACAAAATTTGTATGATCACGTATTAGTCAGAACATATTCTTTCACGTGATTGGTAATAAGAGCTTCCATTTCATTTTTTGAGAGGGGGGCGTTTCCAAAACTGGTCTTTACCTTTAATGTGCACGAATGACAACTCTTATCTGGTCATCACACCTAAAAAAGCAAAGTTCAAGAGATAATTTGCAACAAAGGAACAGCCTATGGTTGAATCCACTTTATTTATATTTGCACTCTATATTCTGACATAGCAAGCCCCTTATTTTACACCTACTGTATTTATGTTCAATAACTTAAATTGCACATACATTTTTAAGCTGACCAAGAAGCTTACACAGAGCTTCCTGAGCTGAGCTGACCTATTACATTTCTTATTTTCTTGATTTTCATTGAAATTAAATGACATTTTTAAGTGCCAACGCCAATTTCAGCTTATTACATAAGTTTACTCATTCCAATTTTTAAATGCCTCTACTCAGCTTTCACAATTTCCTTCTTCAATGCACGAACCATGAATTGGCATTCGTCATGCTGTTTGCATCTGGAATGCAAATTTGCGAAACATAGCAGATCAAACAAATGTCTGATTTTCTTTTTATTTTATGGCAACAGCTGTGCCGCGAATTCCCAAGACAGGGAAAAGAGAAAAGAAGGGATGGCAAAAAAAACAGCACTCTTCAAATAGTCTCAGAGAAATGAAAACTAGACTTTGTTCCAGACAAACTGTCTTTAACTTTTACTGCACATGAAACACAGGCTCTGCAAAAAGTAGTAGTAGTACATTTATATGAATTTTTCCTGTACATGTCCTGTTTTATTCATTCAAAGGTGAGCCTTTGCCAAGTATAACAAGATATGCTTCGTTCTCCACTACATTTTGTTAATTAAAAAGCAAAATATTATGACTGAATTATGATGATTGATAGGGATTCAGCTTTGCAGATTTATTAAAAGAAATGTTCATTGTCCGTTGTATAACTGCTTTTGGAACAAAGAAGGCTGAAAAACTTATATAAATGATGCAATCTTACAATAAAATGAACAGTTTTAGATACACTTTTCACATATGACATGTCTCATGAACAACAGAATAAACGACTCATAAAAATATCAGCACGAACTAGCCTCCAGATAATAACAAGATTATCTTTAAATTTCTTTCTTTTCTTTCAATGAAGAATTAGCATACAATGAAGTGGGTGAGGGAAAATGATGGGATTCCTGGAAAGCAGACTATATTGGCACTCAGATGAAAGGCAAATAAGTCTCTTCACTGAATGTCAAGTGGTGTCCTCGGGGAAGGTCTCTGCTTCAATCTCATTCCAAACCAAGATTCAACATGCAATGGCAAGAAAGAAAGAAACAAAAGAGCGAGAGAGAGAGAGGCAACTATTGCATGATATACTGGCCTTGATTGTTGGCATACATGTAATTGCATCTTCCATAATCCAGGCATGTCTTCATTCAATGACAGTGAAAGTCACTCCAATCATAATTGCAATAGAAAGCCAATAGTGAATAAACTTTGACCTTCATATTAGATTGTTCAGTATTTTCAGTTTCATAAAAATCACTATGATATCAAAAAACGCTATTGTGTTTAAAGTAAGAGTTTTTTTAAATTACGTCATCCTTTTTTTTTGGGGGGGGGAGGGGTAGGAGGGGGTAGTCTTAACTCAAGCATGCTTCATACGCGGTCGCTTGTCATTGGTGCTTTCATCCCCCCCCCCCTTACACATCTGTGCTGGCCATAGCACACAATGATAGATATCATATCATACTGAGAATATTCCAGATCTATAGGATTGTGTAAATTAATGCACATACATTAACCGAGTAACATTTCACAGGAACCCCTAGGCCTTGGGAGCATAATTTATTTAGAATAAAATACAGACAAGAACGTGTGGATGATTCATCCTTTCCTTCTCGTCACCATCAAGTCTGTGTAGTATAGCTTACCAAGAAGCTATACAAGTTCGTACATCATGTCCAAAGCTACTTGAGATCACCTTCATGTATCCTTCATTGTGGCATGCCTAGTATTTCATCTTATGACCACAATGTAAGCCTACAATACTTGTGTATCAGAACGAAACATGAATTATTACTATTTCATGTTGTTGTTGTTGTTATTGTTCACTGAAGCTTTTGCATTTATTCATTGTAGAGAATTAAAAAATGTGGAATTTCATAGGCAGTAATGTTTTCTTCCTTTTCTAGAAAGAAAGAAAAAAAGGTTGGGAGTATAAATTTGAACACATTTTACCACATATTGTCAGCCTACATATATATTGTACACAGATGACCCTTATCTTAAATGTATCGCATTGTTCTGTGTTGACTGTATGGAAGTATGCTCCTGTTTTAAAAGATTGATGGAAGCTACAGCTACAGTGAATTAACGAGTAGACTAAGGAGGATAATGTTTATAAAATGTAAACATTCGGTTGCTTTCCAAAAAGAATCGTGGGGGAGAGCAAATAGATGATAACAAATAATATTTCGCTTTCGTATATCGCTTATAACATTGACAATGTCTCTAAGCGCTTTACAAATATATTATTAGCCTGGTCATCGGATTCAGGCTTGCCCGCACACAAGGGGAGCATCCATTATTAATCACTATTTGTCATAGGCCTATGCAGCATTGTAAATAGAGATTCCACTGTATCATGCGGTTCTGCATTTATTCATTAGAGTGAAATGAACTGTGATGGCTTTATTTATTTCCCTCCAAAGCGGGTGAGTGAACCTATCCTGCAATTGTGTTAAAACAAAATTTACAATGGTTTTGTTGTCCTTCAACCACATCCTTTGTCTGTGATTACTCAGGAAACCATCCACTTTGGTACGATCGTGACCATATTTGGCATTCCACAATATGTTGGCTCAATGCTTGCCTTGTATTCATTGGTCAGCCTAGTCATGCACCTGTGGCGCTGCAGGAGACCTTTGGCATTGGCAAATATTCACTTGCTGCTGCTGTTGAATCACAAGTGTGCCATGTATCATGAGTTATTAAAGGGATGATCTATTTCGATTGTTCAATTCAATTCAGTATTTATTGAATTCCATAATTCCATAATAAAAACAGTAACATCAACATGCAATAAATATAATAGAAGTACTACTCGTACATAATTATTATATTTCGGTTGCAGTTATCAAAATAGTAAATAAAATATTGTCGTTAAAAAATAGGAATTTGGTTGCTGTATAAAAACCCTAGTGGGTTTGTCTGGACAGCCACTATGAAATGAGATAGATTCACATAAACAGTAAAATTAGTAAAAGAATCATAAAAATTATATATGAATAAACAATAACAAAAACAAACAAAAAACAAAAAAACAAATAGAACATAAACAAAAACAAAACAAAATTACACTGTGGAGTAATATGAGTGTTGTTACAATGTAAGATCATTGGAAATGAGATATATTTAAGGCTTTCTTTTAAATGAATTCAAACTATTAACAGAAGTATGACAATCAAGCATGTATGACAATTATTTTCATTTTGGCTCAATCACATTGAGAAGTCTATTATAAATCTGTATCATAAAATCAGCTTCTACAATATAGTTCTATTCTTACATACTATTTCGAGAATTGAAGTGTGGGGAATTTTTTTCTTCTTCAAGTTATACTATATCATACTCAGATATTTCATGGAACAAGCATTGTCCCAACGTGCCCCCAAATTCTCACAATCTTGATTTTATGATTTTGTGAATTCTGTGTATCAACATCATCATGCATGTTGGCTACGAATATAAAACACTGCAAAGTTTGGCCTCACTTATTTTTCTTCAAACCATGAATACAAACAAATGCCTTTAAAGGGATCCGAAAACTTTGTCTCAGATTCTGAAAAAAATTCTGGATTTAGCTCATGATGCAATGATAATTATAAACCTTTAGGTCAGTCAGGAACCCCATGATATTTACAAGCCGATCGCCTGTCTGATTATCAAGATATTTATGATTGGAATTACAAATTTTGAAAACTGTTCGCCTGACGGTTTTCATAACACTACAGTCTATTGGGTAAAACGAGTATGGTAAAACCGGTCACTCAAAGATTTTTACTTTTTTGAGGCAGTTCTTGATCATTTTGAAGCGCAATTTTTTTAGGGCTTCAATATTACACCATATCACAGACACTGATAACACGTAGGGCCGTGTATCTCAGATTTAACATTGTTAAACGATCCCTTTAAAGATGAAGTTGAGTTCTGGTCATGCGATTGCATTGTGAAAGAAACAGTGTGGAATCGACCAGAAAAGGTTGATCATCTAACATATAAGAATTTGTGTGTATTGCAAGGTTCTGGAATCATCAAAATGATAAGAAATTTGGCCAAGTCTTGGTAAAGTTACAAACACTGTACACAAAAAGATGTATATGGGACTACACGAACACGTGGCGTAAAAATCCTAACCGGAGTTTTACGATGTTACATGACATATTTAGAATATGAAGGCATTTGAAGAGCCATGCTTTTCAGGGAACATGTCTTATCTGATGTTCTTCCACACTTGCATAATAAGAATGATAACGCTCACAAATTATTTTTCACCTCTTCCCAGAACTCAACCTTCTCTTTAAAGTTGGCTATGGAATATATACTAGTGTGTGTCTACAACCATGCAGTAGACTGCGCATCTAATGAAATCTGGAAGATACGGTATTTCACAATGCCAGAATTGCATTCCATGAATTTTTATGATCTAGCTCCGATGGATGAATGGCAAATGATGAATACTGGTGTTTACAGTTCACTGGAGTGGTTTAATAGAAACTCTTTAGTGACTCAGCCTGAAAGGAAAATGCTGAAAGAAAATGCTGAATTATTATCAGAGAAGGATACTGTGCAAACATGCACCTCCCATATCCTTTCTTTCAGCACTGCATGCCTTGTTATGATGGGGTCATACATTCAAGACAAAGCCAGGGGTTAGGAAAAGTGGAACACACATTATGAATTTGAAAATAATATTTGCCTGTGCATTTTAATCAGTAGATCATTTTTGTAATGTTACAAAATCGAATGCACGCTTGAAACAAATGATTTCATTCACCTGTTAAAAATAATTGTATCTCAATAGTCATAACATGAATTGCATTCAGTATTTGATGCTAGGTTGGACAAATATTGTGGCTTGCCCTTCCTAACAACATGTATGCATTTTGCATTCTGACTATTTATTGAACTACAATAGTATATATCACTTATATCACAAAGCAATATGTGATCACATACTGTACACAAAATGCTGAAATGAGAGGAAAAAAATACTCTGCAATCAACTACATATTTTCTCAATTTACTCATTAGAACAATTTATATGGCACGGCTACTCTATAAATATATTCAACTTTCAAGTGTGCTGTGATCAAGAAAAATACTCCTAACAGTGAGTGCTACTTTACAGACACACAATCAAAAACAAAAGATTTCTAAATGACATGAAATCTTGAAAAGGATAAGTATAGCAAGGAAAAAGGGATTTGAATGGAAGACACACTTACAGTTACATTAAGCTGTGAGGAAGTGAAACTCGATAAAACACTTATATGATTATCTTATTTGTTGGCAAATAAAACTGGCATAGTCTTCCTCTTCGCAAATCATTTGAACAGAAGACCGGGGAAATAAACAAACTTATTTCTGACCTCTGTTTTATTTTCATCATCATCAAGCAGGATATTCACCTAACAAGTTCTCTGAAGACGGGACGTCCGGTCTTGATGTAAAATAATAGAGACCTTCCGCTTTACCTGCATGTAGACCTGGTATTTTGGCTAGAGCTGTATGGACAGAACTACAGGAATTCTGTAAAACTCATCACCACTGCTTACATCTGCCCCTAACCACCCCCCCCCCCCCCCCCCCAAAAAAAAAAAAAAAAAAAAAAAAAAAATCTTCATATGGATGGAAGAGTGTAGTGTAAAATGCTATAATCAATCATCATAAATACAAAGTTTAATTTAGAAATCATTGTGATTAAAAAAAAGGACAAAATGATATCTTTATTTTGCTTTTTTCTTCATCTATTGAAACTTTTCATGAACAGTACATCAAACTTTTGCTTGGAAAAACCTGCATTAATTTTTTTTAAAATTAAGTTGACTGTTGATTTCACAGGAATTACCCCTAACTACACCCATATAATACGGTCTGAAAAAACATCTCAGCTTTACCAACATTCTCATAGGGTGCTGTTCAGGTGTAAGCTACATCTTGAGCATACATACATGTACATGTAATTTGTTAAAATAGCCAATTAGCAAAATAAAAAAATAAAAAATAAGCAATAACCCAGTAACAAATCAAAATGAACACTTAAATATCACTTCACTGTAATCAAGAGCTAATTGTTAACCAAAACATGACCTCATTTCGTATTAATACCTGCCAAAAACCATGTGTATAGATCAGCCTCTACATTCACAATTCATTTGGATTCACATCCTCATACTATGTGTGTCAAGTTAGCATCTATTATGCAATCTTACATATATATGAAAGCTAAGAAACTGATACTGCATGTAGATAGAGTGGTACCACCAGCATTTACTTCCATAAATTTTTCATTTTTCTTTGAAACGCCCTCTGCTTTGTCTCCATCAGGCGATGACTAACTAGGTGTACTTGTACTTCTGAGAAGACCTGTCCATCTGCCTAATGGACGCATGCTGTTACTCAAATAACCAAAACATAATTGAAATAGTTCAGCTTTAATATAATTTCCCATTATCCATTGGCCTTGTCCACACGTCATTTGACATCAACCGAATTGAGAAACCTCACATGCAGGGTGCAGACTGCACATAGCTTAATTGGACATTTGGACCTAATTGAATCCCTAGTTCATGATACTAATTCTGCTCATACAGATAATGAGGAAGGGGCTGATGATGATGATGATGATGATGATGATTAGTGCTGTAACCAAACGTTTAACCGTCCGGTATCCGGCCGCCGATGGCGGATTCCGTTTTCAATTGGACGGTTTTGGTTAAACGAAAAAAAAAAAAAAAAAAAAAAAAAATTGTTTTTTTTTTTTTTTTTTTTTTTTTAAAGTTTCGATTTATGCCCCTCCACCTGGCAATGTCTCCCAGCTCAGTAATCTGTTTTTTGACTCACCACTCCGAAACTAAAACAACACTCCAATTTGTCTGTCATCTTCAATATGTACTTTATAATAAAAATTCATCCAACTTTTACACATGGCGTACCACAAGGTTCTATCCTAGGTCCTCTACTGTTTTTTTATTTACATTAATGATCTTACACATTCTTCTAAAAACGACATTGTTACTATTATTTGTGACAAGTTCACAAGCACAAATCAGCGCCTTCAAATGCACCTCGCAGTTAAATGAAAGTCCTGGCTTGCTGCCGACAGAGTCGGTCAACAACAACAACAACAACAAAAAAAAAAACAAAAAAAAAAAAAAATCGTTTTTTTTTTTTTTTTTTTTTAATTTAATGTTTTATTCGTTTAACCGAAAACCGTCCGGTTTTGACTGGCGGTTAAACGGAATTGGAGATATCCGTGATATTACAGCACTGATGATGATGATGATGATGATGATGATGATGATGATGATGATGATGATGATGATGATGATGATGATGATGATGATGATGATGATGATGATGATGATGATGATGATGATGATGATGATGATGATGATGATGATGATGATGATGACAATAAAGAAGATTGATATGATACTGATGATGATTGATGATGATGTTGATAATGATGGTTAATGATGGTTGATGATGATGATGGTGATAATAATGATGATGAACACGATGATGATGATGACGATGACGATGATGATGATGATGACAATAAAGAAGATTGATATGATACTGATGTTGGTTGATGACAAGGGTAAGAGTTTACTCAATATTAATTATGGACGGATACCTACATCAATACCACAAAGTGTTGAAATATTTTGTAAAAGAATAATTTCTAGTCAGACATCATCAGACCAAAGAACTACACAATAAATAAATGTAAATGTACCTTTAAGAAATCACTGATATAAATAGTCTTAGTCATAGCAACACCACATATTCATTGTACTTTTACAAGTGAGATTTTAAAATCACCCCCCCCCCCACACACAAATATTGTAATAATAATAAGTGTAACTATAAAGGAAACAAAGAAAGGGCATTGATCATGTTTGATGAAATATGAAAGAATAGATAGGCAAGACAAACAACTTTGCTTTTTAATAAAGACAGCACTTAAACTTAAAAAAAAAGATCTTTAGAAATCTAAATGGTTTTAATTGAAGTAGCTGCTATGCACATGGCTAATGGAGTATACCCTCTTCTCTTGGCATTCTCTTCCTTCCTGTTTTGAACATTGGAAAAATTGGAACGGGGAAAGAAAAAAAGGCCCCTTTCTAATTGATCGTATTCCATCCTAATGCAAGCCGCAGTCTCTCCGAGTCTCGCAGATAGATGACTTGTGTGTTTGGTTACATCCAAAAATACTTTTATTTTTCAGCACTTAAAAACATCTCCCATTTTGTCTCTCTACTCTCTTTGTGAATAATAAGTTGGTGCTGTATTCAGAATACCCATTTGGTTCACAAGCTTTGATTTCCGCTAGAAAAGACGTCATTGCTCTTTGAGCTCATCTCGGCGTTGTTCCCCTCTCCCATTTCCATTCTGAAGAGCGCAACCCTGAATTTATGAATCCTCATTATATTTTAAAACATAATTCAGAGATGACATGGCATCAATCTTGCTTTTTAGTTGCCCTTTGGAATATGGCCTATATGTATTCACATACCATCCTTCATTGTGAAGTACAGATGGAAAAGAGGGTAATACTAAAAAGGATTTTGAATCTATTCATTCTCCAAGATCATAAATAATTAAGAAAACCTTCACCGTGCTTCACAATAGGGAAACAATTTTTCACTTGGCATTTTGAAGCTAAGGTTCATCATAAATAAGTTAATTACTCCTACTCAAATTTGTCTCATAAAATACTGTACATCTCTTCATAGAATTATACATTTGAGCATCAAGACGAGGCTGTATCAAGTTTCCAATCAGCATAGGCCTGAAAAATGTATTTTTCTTTGAGGGGTTCTAAGATGATTTTCTATACCGGTAACCAATCCGAAAATCATCCAACGACGATGGAAAACACCATACAAACCAAGAACAACAAGCTATGAATTACTGATTCAAAGACATATATGCCATAAAAGAATTGATTCTTCTACATAAGTTGGGGGAGAATATGGAAACAAAGATTAAGCTTGGACATGTGCTTCTTTAATAACGAAATATGAATGATCTGCATTCTGATTACATGTCAGTACCCTGTCACAGTTGACATTTTCATCCTGTCACCAAAATATATAATAATAATGAGAACATAACAAGTATTTTTTCTCCGTCTTAAAAAAAATAAGAGAACCACAACAACACTAGCTATACATTGCAGCATTTCATTACATATTACATATATCCAGTGTCAGTAATTGGAACAAAACTGCTTTGTAAGCCTCAAAATCTGTTATGTAGAAAAAACGAGTACTTGTAGAAAAAATAATTGGTGTAGCAGATTTTGCAAGGGCATGGCCTGCATAAGTTATAAGACGTCTGTGTTTTCAAGAGCTTCGTTGAGTCATGACATGTTCTCCATTTTTTAACTCTCTCACAGGGCCAAAGAAGCAAACATATGTCTGTTCAGGCTGTTTGCACACTACTCAAAACGAGGCCCCATAGACACGTAGAGAAGAATTGCAGATAGAATAAGCGCCCCCCCCCCCCAAAAAAAAAAAAAAAAAAATCAAGATGACAACTATCCCATCATTCTCCTGTTGTCCCATTTCGGGATAGTCTAAACACTCCTGACTCAATTCCTTTACATGTTCAGATAGAAAATAAAAATAGAAAATACATCAAGCAGGATGAAGCCGTATTAAAAGTTACAACAACTTAATGAAACAAAATCAAGAACTGTTGACATGAGCATAATAAAGCAAATGGAGTATATTGCTTTCAGTAGTGTAAGGGTTCTCCCCAAAGGCCCGAATAAACAGGTGCACTCCCAAAGGAATCGTTCTTAATGAGATAATTCTGGGGAAATGAATGCGATAAGAGTTCTAATTGACTGAAGATGCAGCATGCAAGTAAAAACAACATTCTCTTGAGTCTTGGCTGTGTGGTGTACAGACACAAACCATATGGGCAATTCCATGATTAGGTGGACATGAGTAAAAAATTTAGAATTCAAATTTTTTTTTTTTTTTTTTTTGTATTTGACTAAAGACACCACAAAGTATCTGAAAAAAATATTTTCCACACCATACATTTGGTATAAGTGAGTGAAAATTGCAAATGAACATTGTTCATGTTTTCCTGTGAAATTTGTAATATAAGAGGAAAAAAAGTTATTTAAGTCATTATCAACATAAAAGTAACTATATCCTCACAAACCTATTGAATTTATTGAGGGAGTACAATGCCCTCATGGTTTCATTAAGCAAAATTCAAGTTAAAAAGTGATTTAGTCTACAGTTCACGAAATTCCAAACCCTTGATACGCCATGTAACGTTACCAACCAAAACATGAATTTATTTTTCTGGAGAGAAAATCTGGGGGCTATTAATTGTCATATTTCAAATTTTCCTTTCCTATACAATGCTCTATTGAAGTAAAGGAACCAGAATTACAAATATTCTATGATGTAGAAAATATTAGCAGTCAAAATCTGTAACGTTACCAACCATGTAACGTTACCAGCCAGGCTTAAGGATTGTAACGTTACCAACCATGATATTAGTGCCAGGAGATACTTATTTGTAAGCCTTAATCAGAAGAAAGTGAAGTGATTCTTTAACTAAGACAAGAGATGGCAGTATAGAACATTTATTAAAGGCATGTGACAGCCATGTGACAACCATTTAAGCAGCATCATATCTGTGTAGAATCCATGCAGCATCACATTTGGGAAGAGTCAAATCATCTTTACTGTATTAAAACTCTTCTTGAATCTTTCTCCATGAAAGCAGTTCTAATTAGCAAAACTTGTTGAATCTCAATCTACTGTCACCCAGTGTCAGCATCTGGTAAGTTTATTTATTTTCAATTGTAGTAACTGTAATCTTTATTTATGTTTCTTGAAATACTTTAAGATCAGGCTAGGCTACTTTCTACAGTCTTCATTGTATGTACAGTTCACACTACACTTTTTAAAGTCAACATTGGCAATTGATAGTACATAAAATATTTAGTATCAACTACATGTACATGCAAATGTACATGTACATCAACTAGATGGAATAGATGCAAATGAAAAAGTGAAGGTTAATGAACTTTTTTGTATTTGTTTTTATGTGCATTGGCTAATTTGTTGCCGTGGAAACTTTCATCTTAATCCGAATGCAGTTGTTTAACACTTTGAGAAAACATGGCAATTGACCTTTACTCAAATTTCCAAAGGATACATTAAATATTATGGGAAATCATGAATTTTAAGTTATATGATTTCTTGTAAATTAGAAAAAAAAAGTGATTTTATTCATAATTGTTATATTGTATCAATTTTTCTGTATGGTGACTTTCCAACACTTATCCAGATTCGCACTATTAGAAGGATTCTAATACCAATTACGAATCTGGAAATCTTTGTTCATCCTGATTATTTTTTTTTTTTAAAGATTTGGTTTGTACAAAAATATTTAAAAAAATTATAATTATTTTTTGATATATAGGTCATCATGCCCAAGTTTACGAAGAAAGAGAAACAAAGGCACTACATAGAAAAGATGAAGAGGATGGGGAAGTATGAAGAATACTTGAAGAAAAAAGCAGCAGCCATGAAGAGGTGCCGGGAGAAGCAAAAGCTGAGAGAGAGGACCTTGCCAAAATATGCGAGAAAACAACTGGAAAGGGAGACGAAAGAAGCAACAAAGAAACGAGTAGCAAAGCACAGGAAATTGAAGAAAGAAAGAAAGGCAGAAGCAGAAGCAGAAGCAAGTCATGGGCCCTTCAAAAGTGCGATGGCACTCGCAAAAGCCACTGCCAGGGCACATCGGATAATGGATCGAGTACTCCCCGACACTCCTAAACGGCGAATTGTTGTCTCTCGCAAGTTGTATGAGAAAGAAGCTAAGCAAGGACATGAACTACCATCAGCTTCAGCAGAGAAAAGGAAGACGGGTCCTCCTAAAGTCAGTGAAGATACAGTGAAAGTCATCGAAGACTTCTATGAGAGAGATGATGTGAGTCGCCAGGCCCCAGGCAGAAAGGATGTAGTGACTATTTGGAATGCAGACGGAAAGAAGAAAATGCAGGCTAGACACCTCACTGCTTCAATTAAAGAGACATATGCCTTCTTTTGTGAGATTTACCCAGAAGTACATGTGGGAAAGTCCAAGTTTGCAGAGTGTCGCCCAAAGCATGTCCTGCTTAGCCAAAAGTTGCCACATAATGTCTGTCTCTGCAGGTACCACGAGAATGCCATTAATGCTTTTACTGCACTTCACAAGGCTCAACCAGAATTCCCTGCTTACACCCGTGATCTCCCAGCTTTGCTCCTTTGCAAGCAACCATCAAGAGAGTGCTGGATGAATGAATGTGCAGAATGCAAAGATGGAGCAGGATTTAGCAAAGCCTTCTCTTTTGAGGGATCCCTTAACAGCCCTTGCTCATGGCTTCAGTGGGAGACGGATAAAGATGGACGGATGATGAAGATTCAAGAGGAGGGAACTGTAGGAGAGCTAGTACAGCACATCACTGCCATCTTACCTCAGTTCCTGCAGCACTGCTATGTAAAGCGTGAGCAAGCATCAGCATACAATGCTCAGAGGGAAAAAGTTTCTCCTGAATCACATGACACCCACAGTGCCCTCCTCCAGGTGGATTTCTCTGAAAATTTTACATGCGTTGCTCAAGATGAAGTCCAGAGCGCACATTGGAATCAACGTCAAGTATCCCTCTTCACTGCAGCACTCTGGTACTCTGGATCTCTACATTCTCATATCCTGGCATCTGATGACCTCACACACTCCAAGGAAACCATCATAGCCTACCTTGATGTGCTGCTAGGATATCTACCAGATACGGTAACATCTATTTCTATCTGGTCAGATGGCCCAGCTTCGCAATTCAAAAATCGGTTTGTGGCAGCAGCACTCTGCACACTTCAAGAGGCTCACAAGATTCAAATCAAGTGGAACTTCTTTTCGACCTCCCATGGAAAAGGCCCCGTTGATGGGATTGGAGGGTCAGCCAAGCGCTTTGTGATGCAAAGAGTTCTGAGCCGCCAAGACATTGTAGCAGATGCAAGCAGCTTTGTTCTAGCAGCAAGCTTCATGGAGAATGTATGCGTCACAGAGGTCAAGTCAACAGAAATTGCTAAGCGGAATGAGAAGCTCAAATTGAAAGATGTTTTCATTCAGGCCAAGCCAATCACTGGCATCGGAAAGATGCATTTCCTGAAGGTCGTAAAGGATGAAGTGGTATCCCACATTCTCACAAAAGACAATAGGGCAGACAAGGATGATGTAGTGGTTACCCAAAGTGGTAGTAAGGCCATTGTAGTGGGAGATTGGTATGTGGTCGAGTACGAAGGAAAGAAATTTCCTGGTGAAGTTGTTGGGTTCACACGCAAGGGTGAGTTTCAGGTGTCAGTGATGGAGCCAGTGGGAAAGTACTGGAAATGGCCTACAAAAAAGGATGCCATTTTCTACATGGAGAGCAAGATGATTACAAAATTGGCTCCTCCAGAAGTTGTTAACAACCGTGGGCATTTCAAATTTTAGATTTGTATGGTATCAAGTAGGCCCTACATCAAATACATGCATTGGGTTATGGAATACAACCGCACATTTTTATTCTGAACTCTGTTAAACTTATCTCAACAAAAATAGTTACTTTGTGAAACCAAGTTATCATGTATGTTGACATGCATAATCCCATGGCAAATGGTGAACTTCAGAATCTAACATTTGGATAAAAAGTGTTGTAAATATGTTTGGATTGTTTCAAGTTGTGTCTGGGTAAGAGTTATAAATAACACTTACATTGATAACCATGTTAATTTACATGCAATTCCAAAGTGTATCTTTTGATTTTAAGGAAGGAGTACAGGTCTAAATCGACGGCAAATACATTCGTTAAAGAAGTTGTTAATAACCGTGGGCTTTTCAAATTTTAGATTTGTATGGTATCAAGTACATTTGTACATATAATACATGCATTGGATTATGGAACAAAACAACACATTATCATTCTATTGTGTTATGGACTGAATATCTGCTCAATGTCTCTGTCATGATGTCATGAACTCTGTTAAAATTCTCTCAATAAAATAGTTACTTTGTGAAATCAAGTTATTATGTATGTTGACATGCATAATCCCACGACAAATGGTGAACTTCAGAATGTAACATTTGGATAAAAAGTGTTGTAAATATGTTTGGATTGTTTCAAATTGTGAGTTGGAGTTATAAATAACAGTTACATTGATAACTATGTTAATTTATATGTAATTGCAAAGTGTATCTTTTGATTTTAAGGAAGGAGTAGGTTTAACACTTGCTTTTTACAACGCTTATTTCTGCATGGACAAACTGTAACGTTACCAACCGGTAACGTTACCAACCATGAATTTTGGGTCTAATAAAAAATTGAAGAGTCAAGCTGCTAAAATTATTGGCTGAAATATTTATCATGACACTAGAATTGAAATGAATACGACACTTTGTTTGAGGTATCTCGCGTTTTAGGAAACTTTTGGTCTGAAGACACTGATTTTTTTCGCATGTCCTTTTTTTGTAACGTTACCAACCAACATTAAAAGTTACCATGGCGACTCTAATATTTGTTCAATTGTATTCATTCTTTTTTATATTATAGACCTAGGGTGGGTGAACATATTGTAACATGATTGTGACTTGAAATGAATAGATGGTGATGTAGTAGTAAAATGAAATATGAAAATTTGCTTAAATGTAACGTTACCAATTGTGGAATTGCCCATATTCAGTTGTGAAGTATATAGCCTTCATGATATAGATACATGTACATGTACAATATGTAATGTTGTATAGATATATAATGTACCTTCATTTGTATTCGTATTCTGCATTCGCAATTAGGTATAGCGCCATGAGCGTCGTGCCTGACGGACGTGGTACGCTTTATAAGAAGCCACTATCATTATTATTAGTTATTATTATTATTAACAACATAATTATTCATACCCCATGTAAATTTGTTGCTTTTGTTTTATTTTCTCATTCAAGAATGATGAGAGGACTGGTTGAATTAAGGCATTTGTTGAATAATTTTAGATGTAAGCTTTGATATGACATATTCTCAAGAAACATAAATTCGGGACAAATGGATTTTTCACATACTTAAAAAAGTACAAAACTTGGTAGAGGGTATGAATAATTTAGCTGTTAACTGAACATATAGGTCAGCTAGCGGTTCCTTGCACAAGCATAGTACTGATCTTAGTTTGGCTTATGTACAATGACAAACCGGCAGAACTACTTCCAATCTCCGATCAGTTTCCAATCAAGATGACTTCCTTGAAATGACAAGAACATTATCTTAGCCTTCCCTCGGGTCCTTTATCTAATACAGTTTTTCAATTTTTATATTTTACTGCTTTACGCAAACAAAATTCTCTGTCTGTATATAGATATAAAGATATGCTCCTGAGCAATCTGAAAAATGGGATTCTTTTCTGTATCTCAATATACCTTGTTTTTTATGCACTTTCTCCAGTTGATTACTTTCAAAATGGGTCGAGTACATGTGCTACATGTACGTCAGGAACTTTTTTGTAATGTACTTACAGGTATCTATACACAGCTCATTATTTTATTTTTTCATACATGTTTATCATAAGAAAATCTGATCATATTAATTCCAATAATGAATTCTATTTCAATGAGCAAACTACCGGTAGTTGCTTTGGTACATGATCACTATAGCAATCAACAGATTTTCTTGTAAATATAGTTAACAAGTTAGTATTTGATTGTACTTTTTCTATTTATTCTATCATTGATTAGTTATTGCGCAATTCAAAGCACAGCTTCCAGTCCACAAAGATAAAATATATCACTTCCCGGTAGCAAATAAAAAACTGTTTGTAGATTAATGAGAATGGGTCGCAATTCTTATCCAGAGCATGAACTTGCCCTTCATTACATATTCCCGTGGACTCTGCCCACAATGACTCAGCATTCAAAATTAACATACATATTGACAAAACTTCCCATGAAAGTCAAGTAGCAAATTATGTGCAAAATCTCCATTGCTGTTCTATTTCAAAATAGACTTCAACTACATGTATTAAGACTAAAGAGGGATTAAAATGGGCTTACAACACACTACTCTTTCTCTGCCCCTCCCCCACAATCCCCTCCTCCCCTCTCTTTCTCTCTCATGAAAATAATAAAGCAGAATGTGCAATATGGCATGTTCACAAGCAAAGGAGAGAGATACACGGTTCATGCGTTATAACAATGATACAGATTTTAATGAGGAACTACATGGCTCTTAACAATCAATTGATAATAAATCATTGAAACCAGTTTAAAAACTGGCTCTTTCTACTTCTAGACAACCAGAGAGTAAATGGACTGAAAAGGGATACCGGTAATCATTACCCAAAATATTGAGTAAATATTTCACATATATTGAAATGTACATCTCAGGTAGCTTCAAAATGAGAAAACATATTGTAATCCGACTAATGTGTCTAAAAATCACTGCCCTTAGGCTTAAGCTTATTCAGTCCATAAATTAACTTCCATAACAAAAGTGGAATACTCACCAGACATTATGAAGAAATTCAACAAAAGCACTCAGTATAAATCAATAAAGAAGTCAGGTAAATCTGTGTAAAAGAGACAAAAATAAAGTAAAATTAGTCGTACATACACTCTACAGTTCCATTTCATAACACATGGGACATTTATGAAAAACGAAGGCACATATAATTCCCTCTTTTTTTTATACAAATCAGGACTATAATCTATATCAGCAGTCAATTCAGAACACTATCACATTTCTTATTTTACAAATTCTTATTCAAACACAGAATCAGTTTTGTAGAATGGCAGATGCGATATACAATATATCCACAGGTTCATAGATTTATATTATCTGTTGAAGCCCCAAAATAGTTTTTTTTAAAGATAAATACCACTTATGGTCATGCGATTGCATTGTGAAAGAAACGTTGTGGAATTGATCAGAAAATGTTGATCATCTAGCATATAAGTATTGGTGTGTACTGCAAGGTTCTGGAATCATCAAAATGATAAGAAATTTGGCCCAGTCTTGATAAAGTTACAAGCACTGTACACAGAAAGATGTATATGGGACTACCCCCACACGTGCGCGACACGTGCGTTATATCTATCAAGTCCAAATAGATATAACAATTTACAAAATACATGTATATCAATTAGTAGGCGGTTTCTCAGCAAAATTTGTATGATCATGTATTAGTCAAAACATATTCTTTCACATGATTAATAATAAGAGCTTCCATTTCATTTTTTGAGAGGGGGGCGTTTCCAAAACTGGTCTTTACCTTTAAGGCTTTGAAAGTGGAATTGAAATCAAGCTTTTTAAAAGGTACTACGTATGAAGCCTTGGCCTTGCAGGATGGCTTATAAATGTGAGACACATTATTCCATGTACATCAATAAATTTACATTTACAATCTTATACTATAAATTTGTGATAATGACATGGAATACACAGACAAGAGGTCGTCTAAAGCATAAGCTTGAAGTGACATCCTTTTGAGAATGAAAATAATTAGTACCACCTCAAGTGCTTTCTTGAGATCCATTCCTAATTAGCCAACTCATGACTATGTTTTTCATTCTCTTATAATCAAATGACAAACAGTTGTGAACAACAGCTGGTTAGGTCTGCTACTTCAACCTTTTACTCTCAAAATGGAAAATTGACAATCAACAATCTTACAGTTGCAAATATTGCGAACACTTAAATTCTGCACTTGAAAACTAAAAAAAAATATGAATATATAGAGTTTCTGTTTTTGAATGACTTCATCAACTTTAAAACAGAAAACTCTAAGCCTAAAATAGATATAGACAGGTCAACATGGGGTTTGAATACTCTGACACATACATACATGATGTATACTTGAATGATGTAGTTATTATTAGACCTAGAACTCCTTGTTTGCATGAATCAAGGAAATTAACAATTCCCTCTTTGGATAATGTGAGATCTTTGCAATTTGTTTCATCCGAATATTT
The DNA here is from genome assembly GCA_035222895.1 of Strongylocentrotus droebachiensis. Taxonomy (NCBI): domain Eukaryota; kingdom Metazoa; phylum Echinodermata; class Echinoidea; order Camarodonta; family Strongylocentrotidae; genus Strongylocentrotus; species Strongylocentrotus droebachiensis. The sequence continues at coordinate 57,613 of JAVYIG010005409.1, read as the reverse complement.
CTCATAAAATCCTTACATAAAAGAAAAGGAAATTGGGCTTGTCAGACAAAAGAAAAACATGATAATTATGTGAACTAGGTTATACATCTGATGTCTCCCAATATCAACAAAAAATTGATGCAATTGAACAGAGAGAGAGTGAGAGAGAGAGAGAAAGAAGGGGGGGGGGAGAGAAAGAGACAGAGAGACAGAAATAGAGAAAGAGAGAGAGAGAGCCCTAATTGTGCACTGTCTTCACAACAATGACATTTGCTATTCTTTCCCTGTTCCAAGGTACAGTGTAGATTCAAGGTAATGCATACAACCAGCTTCAAACCTGGGCAAGCAACCAGAGCGAGAGAATCAGAATCGAGGGCTGCATGAAGAAAGAAGAATTGCAAATCAAGCTGAGTCACAATGCATGCCCGGGGTCAAATTTTTGACAATAATATGCAAACTACCTGTGACCCTATTCACATCAAACCGTTCTCACGGTACACCTTTCAAGCCCCTCTCGAATGAATGCCTCCCTCTATTCAGCGAAAATGCCTGTTTACAGTGAGTAGCTGTGGGCAAGCCTTATAAATGTTTGTATGGGGAACATGAAAATAGGCTTACATGAGAGAAAATTCACAATGTCTTTTATCGTCATTAGATTAAGAGAACTAGGCTGCGCATGTAAGATTATAAATCTTTATCATTAGAAAAAATTACACCTTCCAAAAAAACAAATTTGAACAAGGTTTCAGCCATTCATTTGACAACACTTGACTAAACATTAGCTATAAAAAAAGAAAGAAAGGGGGATAAGATCATTTCTGTTTATGCTTTGAGGAATGACAGAACATACACTTCAAAACATAGATGCATGAAATTACCATCAGCCATCATGAAGGGACAAACAATGGGATCATGATATGTTTCGCTAACTTTAAAGAGAAAGTTGAGTTCTGGGGAGAGGTGAAAAATAATTTGTGAGCGTTACTTGATATTATGCAAGTGTGGAAGAACATCAGAGAAAAAATGTTTCCTGAAAAGCATGGCTCTTCAAATGCCTTCATATTCTAAATATGACAAGTAACAGCTTAAACATGAGGCCCGATTTTTTATGCCACATGTTTGTGTAGTCCCAGATACATCTTTCTGTGTACAGTGCTTGCTACTTTTAATACCAAGACTGGGCCAAATTTCGGATTAATTATCTGAATTATAGAGAACACATCTTGAGGAGCTGTCCAATCAATGCAATTACCCTTCTGATGAAAACATGTTTTCAACAATCACACTTACACGTAGGTACTGGATTAAGACCTTCAAACTTTTGAAGCCCTATATTATAAATGAAGGCCTACTATATTATTTGTATACCAAATAAAGCTTTCTTAGCAATCGTCAACAGGATATTAGATGATATCTAAGCCTGTGCGTGAGAATTATCTACATGAATACATTAGTCTACTTGTACCTAGCGTGACAGTAAACTACGTCATAACAGAATTAATAATAAAACATGGACAAACAGCATAAAGAAAATCTGTTAAAATCATGATTATCGCTTTCTATAGGCATATTATGCTGTTGTTGTCAAGTGCATACCGCACATATTCCTATGTGCTTTCAATATACTTTGGATATTGAGTAAATCCCCATTTTTATTTTAAAGGTATCGTTTAACAATGTTAAATCTGAGAGGCCCGGCCCTATGTGTTATCAGTGTCTGTGATATGGTGTTATATTGAAGCCCTAAAAAAATTGCGCCTCAAAATAATCAGGAAGTGCCTCAAAAAAGTAAAAACCTTTGAGTGACCGGTTTTACCATACTCGTTTTCCCCAATAGACTGTAGTGTTATGAAAACCGTTTGGCAAACGCAAAATTTTATTTCGATTTTCAATCATGAATATCTTGATAATCAGACAGGTGATCAGCTGTAAAAGTCATGTTGTTCCTGACTGACCTAAAGGTTTATAATTCATATTACAGCATGAGCTAAATGATAAATCAAGGATTTTTTTAAAGGATCTTTAGAAGACAAAGTTACCGGAGTAACCCTTTAACACTTCATGTAATTGATCCTGCCTGAAACAAAAGTAATGGATCATGTGATGGCACTTGAAGTTACAGGATATCCACCTCTTTATACGATGTAACAACAAAGTTCAACTCTCCCCATAGTGTACTAAGTACAAGGTGTATCATCATATTCTCATTTATATTATTCACACAAATTCAAGACTGGATATCATCAACCCTAGTTTAACAATGGTTGCTCAGTGCAAGGTTGTATTATTTTGTAATCTGTTATCACATACCTATCTATTACACCTGGGTTGAGAGAAACAATGTGGATGAAATGCCTTATCTTCAGGCACTAAGCAGTAAGATCTAAAAACATCAATTATCATAATCATTATCATCATCACCATCACCACATTCACTGTAATTATCATAATCATCTTCATCATGAGCATCACCATCATCATCATTACCATCATCATCATCATCACCCATCATCATCATCATCAACATCATCACCGTAATCATCATCATCATCATCATCACCGTAATCATCATCACCATCATCATCATTACCATCATCATCATTATCATCATCATCACCACCATCATCATCATCACTATCATCATAACCATCATCATTATCATCACCATCATCATCATAAAGAATGGGCAAGGATATGCATCATAAACCTTGTCTATTTCAGGATGAGCGTACATGAATACAGTGCTGATTTGGTTTCCATATGTTTTGAACATGGAATTAATCTTTCATGGGTACCTACCTGTAAAGGCTGAAAGAGCAACAAATTGAATTATTCATGTTCATTAGACATAAAGATATACTTTAGGCCCGACATGTAATTAATCCTGGATGCTGATACAGAATATTTGATAGACTAGCAGCAAACTATATGCAGCTGAACTGGAAAAAGCAATAAATATCTTACAAATGAATTATTCAGACAGCATAAACTGCTTTCAAATGTCAGCGCTCCGCAGTCTAATGCCATTGCTACAGAGGTATGATGCCAGCAAATACATCAAAGGATTGATAATGAATAATAATATATGCATTTTCTTTTTAAAGAAGAGATACCAGAAAAGAAAACAATTATAGAGAAAGGAGACAAAAGAAGAATGAACTAGGCCTTGCATAAAAAAGACCTATAGATTTCATTATGTCAAATACTTGGGGTCCATATAATATAGTTGCAATCTGCAGAAATGCATATTTTTTTATTGAAGGCTCCTGATAGGGATGCCAGTAATATAAAAAATATGGTAATAAAAAAGAAGCTTCTTCAGAATGAACAGACAAATGAACAGACAAAAAATCCAAAGCAAACAATGACCACAAAAAAAATGATTGGCCTCTCGGTGTGAAGAGGCCTCTTAAAAAAAAAGGCTGACCCCCTCTTCAACCCGATTGACTCATAATTGTCTTGCTCACTCTTCTCTCTCTCTCTCTCTCTCTCTTCCTATCTCTGTCTGTCCCTCACTCTCCTAATAGGGCATTCATTATATGCAAAGAGATAAGAGTTTAAATAATGCCATTACGGCTCTCAGTGGATCTGAATTATGAATGAAATGTGGCAAGAAGGCCATCTCATTGTGCTTCCCCGCTTCATTTCGCGCTTCAACTACCCCAAACTTGTACATCTACAGATATATCTAAAAAACAAATTATGACAATGACATTGATACCCTCTCTCTCCTGAATAATAGATATTCAAAATGGTGCTATAATGAACAACATTGCTCTGAAGGTTACAGCAATCCAAGGTGCAAATATCAATAAGTATAACAGGCATATGGTAAAGTACATACATGTATCCCATTGAAATTATATGAACATGTACTTGTAAGAAGGGCACAGGTCTATACAAGGCCGGCAACCTTCAGCACACTTGTTTTCTTAAATAATATTAATGGGAATGAACCTTCTATAAACAGATGGACAAAGTACTCTAAACTTGTTCTTAAAAATACAAGAGGAATGGTATTTCGTATCAATTTGCATCTACATTGGTTCATTTTTATGACAACCTGACAATATCTCCCACGTCTCTCCCAGCATAAATAAGTATATCTTGTTATTTTTATTTTTTCATTTCCTTCTAATCAAGATCGTTTACAGAAAAGCATCAAAATACACGTTAACTCATTATCTTGAGAGCTGATGTTGTTTATTAAACAAAATGAATGAACATCAATCGATATACATGTAAGATCAACAAGACAAATTCTAACAATGACATTTTTAAATAAGAAATGTATCCTAATTCCTATTTACTCTTTAGAACTTAAATTCTTCTTTGACAATGGTAATGGTAATGGTACTTTATTAGGTGACAATGTGACATAGAATAGCAAATAATGTTTGATAACACATGTCACAATATTTGCTTTTGCAGAGTACATACAGCATGTTAATAACATTTTGACAAAATTCCTTTACATCAATCATCAAAAGTCTGGTAACCTTTTATTTCAGTATTGAAGCTTCTGCAACTACGAGGCAAAAGAAAACAAAATCTAAATCTGCAAAATGGAAATC